>JAQFVV010000129.1:1657296-1950813 GCA_028023455.1 Epiperipatus broadwayi | reverse complement strand
AATAATTTTCTGAAACATTATTGCACTGCCCTGCTTACATCCAAGTCTTAGGGGCTATTATTTATAAAATATTTCCTTGCTCATCTTTGGGAGACTTAGAGGCAAATATTATACATATATCAAATTCTGGATCATGGAAAGTTTATGTTCCTAACAATATTAGGAAAAGACTTATAAATTATGTACATTGTCTGTGTGGACACTATGGTCCTAGAAAAATAGAGCATGCTTTGCGTAAATTGTTTTATTGGCCTCGAATGTATGCATCTATACTGGATACTTTACAATTGTGTGAAATTTGTCTTAAAACAAAGTTTCTGAATAGGTCATATGTGGGAAAATGGCAACCTATATTACCAAACAAGCCTAATGAAATTTTGGCCATTGATTTTTATGGTCCTTTACCCTCTTATCGGCAGTACAAGTTTTTGTTAGTAACATATGACTTATTTACAAAATATGTCACTGCTTATCCAGTAAGAAAAGCTGCAGCTAATGATATCATCAAAGTAATGACAAACTTTCAATTTCCAATAGTTGGAAAACCAGAGTCAATTTTGACCGATCATGCCACTTCATTTATGTCAGTAGAATGGAAAAATTGGTTATGTACGCAAAACATTAAACCTGTACTGATTTCTATTCGTAACCCTCAATCTAACCCATGTGAGAGGGTTATGAGAGAATTAAGTCGGTTATTTAGGGTATATCTTGAAGGAAATCATCGTGGTTGGGTAAACCAATTAAAGCAGGTATTGTTGTACATTAACATGACTAGAAATGAATCTACAGGTTTTACACCTATGCGGTTACATTTTGGAAAGGAAGAGCAAAGTGTAATTAAAACATTATTGCCTGTTATATTAGAGGAGCCAGATCACAATGATGATGTCATCAAAGCTAAAGAAAATATGATAAAAATGGGAGACAAACGGGGATTACAAGGTCCACAGCGTCCCAGTCAGTTCAAGGAAGGAGATATGGTATTAGTTCGTACACCTCATGTTAGTAATCCACAAGACCACAAATTCAAGAAATTTTTTAATATTTATGAGGGACCATATCGGATTGATAAAAAGGTTGGAACAAATGCTTATGTGGTTCATATGCATGATGGTTCGAGGGGAACCTATAATGCTAGAAGTCTTCGGCCCATACATTATGATTAGTTAATAGTTTAATTAATATTTTAATGTAAAACTTATATTAACAGTTTTTACTTATAGAATTTATGAAATTTGTAATAGAAAAATGAAAGTATGTAAAACTAAAGTAAAATTCAAAGAGTTGAGTAGAGAGAAGTTTAAAATAAATTATCTTAAAGGAAGTATGGATTTTATAAAAGATATTGGAAAATCCAAAATTAAACTAAAAATAAGAAGTGAGGATGTGATTAATAAAGATTTTCTTTGAGAAAATATAGCTAAGGAAAGAGATTTAAATAAACCTAAAGTTAAACTGAAAAGAATTAATATAAAACAGGATAATATTAATGGTGTAAAACAAAATGATTTTCAAGAACTCTTTAATTGTAGAAGTTGTATCACATCAATCTGATTTGCAATTTTTAAAGGATTATTTGGAAAATTTGAATGAATACCATTCAAAATTGCCCAGAGAATTGTTTTTAATTGAACGTAGAACAAGTGAAGTAAAATAAAGACTTACTCAAGTTGACGATGTTTATAAAGATAGTCAAAGGAAAAGTAAGATTATCTGATAAAATAGCAACTGTTATTGATAAAGTTAAGAATTATGTTAGTGCTTATGATCAAGTTACTATTTATGTAAAGGATATAGATGCAGAATCTAAGGAGTTCATAGCAAAATCTTTAGATACTTATCTCAAAATTATTCAAAAGCAATTGAATTATACCAAAATGCTATATGAAAATCTTGTAAATCAAAGCAAACTTCTTCACAAAGTTCAACATACTGGAAATTCTTTACAAGAAGAATTAAAAAGGCACTTTTGATTATTATTATTTTTTTTTAAAGAAAACTTGGACAAATATCTAGATGATCTGAAAGATAGATATAAATAAATGAATATGGTTATTAATAAGAAAAATAATATTCTTTAAACCATGTTAGTCCTTAGAAAGATTACAAATTTGAGAAGTTTTTCGATATCTCATAATTAATTAGTTATTTGCAAAGACATTTTTTTTTCGGTGGAGTAGGGGGTATTGTAAATATCGATAAGTCTATCTATATTTTAAAAATTGTCATTTGTTATTAAAAAAAAAATCTCTTTGAGTTGATGTTTATATATGAAGTATTATCATTGTTTATGGTTATTAGGTATAGTTATTGTTTGAAGTTATTATTTTATTTATATGTTGATGGTACATCGTTATGAATATTTAATTATTATAAATAAATAAGGACATATAAATTGTTGATTATATAAAAAAATTATTTTATTTGCAGTGATTATTAAAAAAATGCAATATTATTATTTATGTATATATATATTTTTAAAGCTGTCGAATAAATTTTCAATTTAATATTTTTATATATATATATATATATATGATATATTTTTTTTTTTAATGTTAATTGTTTAAAATAAAACATGTGTAACAATGGTTTTAATAACAGCATTTGCTAGCACGTGGAACAACAGCAAGAACAAAAAGAAGCCATTATTATTAAGATAGTAATAAAACCAACTGAAGGATAAAATTTTGTTGTACTTTGTTTCTTTGAAATTACCATTCTTCAGAATATTGGAATAAGATAGATTTCTATGGTAAATACCTAAATCATGACAGGCTAATAGAGATATATCGCAGCCAAGAGGCTGCACCATTTCTTTCATTTATTCCAAGGCAGTTTAAAAAGAAAAAACTACGCAAATTGCATCGCGTTTGAAGCCGAAATTTGACATAGCTATCTGGAATCTATAATGATCAATCTAATAATAATCTGGAGGTAACTAAAATTAATATATTGGATTCAACATTTCAATTTATTTATTTATTTTTCAAGGAAAGAAATTTTAAAAGGATAAAAATATACATATATCCAAGAATTGACAATTTTCTCTAACGTGATAGTTTCCTTACCTTAACTAGAATGCATTCTAATATTAAACGGATAAAGAAATAAAACAAGGGAATAAGTTGACTTTTGAAGGAAAACTGGACATGTGAACTTTGAAAGGTAGTTAATAATTTTATATGTATAAATGATATATAAATATATTTTTGAGATTGATATTTTTGTTTACTTTTATTTTTCATTATAAAAATATAACGTTTTATAAATATTCAATTCAAGCGTCTTGTTTTCTAACAGCAATAAACGTGTAACAGGTGTTAAAATTAACACTTAAGTAATTTAAAATCTTAAAGTATGGCTTATAAGTTTGGGTGGCATATGAGTTGTTATGTATATTTTAATAAGTAAATTTATATTCGCAAATTTTTATTATAAAAAAAAAAAAAATATGTTTTATTCTTAATTTATTTCCATTTTTTTTTTAACTTTATATAATGATTCTTATGCATACCAAAACAATAATTTATATGTATTTGCTGTATATAATATTTTTTTTTATTATTTTAAATATCTGAAAAATATAAGTATGGATTTGTATTTATATTGATACCTACTTGTTAAGCACAGATATGTCTTTATATATTTAATATATATACTTATTGCAAGTATATATGTATATTTATTATTTGGGTTTGTATTTAAAACATTGATATTACCTAAAATTAAACCATAATATAAAATAAAGGATGTACTATTTGTTTTATAAGTAATGCCTTTGTAATTTATTTGAAAGAGTATTAATATTTTATTCTTATTTTTCTTTTAGTGCCAAAGTCATTATGAAATTAATTGAATTCACAATTTAATAGAGGATAACTTCATATTTCACTTATTGTTTAGTCTTTAGGTCACTTACACATATTATTATTCATTCATATGTTTAGATATACATAAATTTACATAATTAGATGTGTATATTGGATTTAATAGAATTCCCTTTGTTTCTGATATATATATTTGATTATTTAGTCACATCAACCTTGAAAATAAATTATAGTGATAGATCTCATTGCTCTGTATGATTTTAGATTTATTTCATATATAGCTAGTTGAAAGGGCATATAAACAATTTATTTAAATATAACTGGGATAATTTTGTTTTTCTTCATTTAAATTATACACTTTATTATATTAGGCTTTCTCAACAATTGGATTCATTTAGATTATATATATTCCATTACGTTTATCATCCAATGTTTGAAGCATTATTTTCTTCTCATATATTAATGTTCCATTACATTTGAGGTATAATATGTTTATATGATATATTGTCCATTACATTTGGCACCACAAACTGTTGGTCCCAGTTAACTGATGATTGGTATAATGGAGTAAAAGTATGTTCCATTACATTTGGACACCACAACATGGTCAGCATAATATGTTCGTTTAATTATTCATTACATTTGGTGTATCAAAGTTAGGGGCTTGGTTAACTAATGATTATTGTTGCAAAAGTTCATATGTTTATTTTCATTTGAGATCATATAAAGATACATTCCATTATATTTGGCTTTCCTAATGTTTGGGGCCTTCATTCTTTAATTTAAATGGAATGCAGCAAGTACGTTCCATTACAATATATATATATATATAAACCAATCACTTTAAAAGTAAAATTATTATTGTTATAATTTTATATTTAAAGCTTCAGCAACTGTGTTTTATCACAGTTAATTTTTAATTTATGGCATAGATAGCATTTTAAAACCTAATATGATATGATACAAATACAGTCCATATAAAATTTAGAATTTTTTTTTAGGTTCAAAGACTTTTTTTTTTTTTTACAGATAATCAACTCACAAAATCTTAACCACATAAAATTGATTGGGAAATAATATCTAATGGCTTTTTTTTTTAGAGTAAAAAGAAAATAAAAACCTGTTTAAACTCTCAATACCTGGCATTAAAAGGCCAATAAATAATGTTTTCATATTTATTCTTTTTCTATTAAGAAACCTTTTTTTTGATATATTGATATACGCATTTTATATGGAAAAAAGTCGCTAATTCTGTCATATTCTGAATCAACACGATTATTTAGAATATGGTAATGGATTAAATTAGTTGTTAATTTCTAGAGTTTAAAATTTCTAGCCTAATAAATGATTAGTAACAATCATTAAGGTATTTATCTAAACAAGACATTAACATAATTGTTAGTGAAGAAAATTTTCTATGTGTAGATTATATTATAATAATTTGTTTGAAATATTGAATATCGAATACTTATTGCACTTAAGATATAAATAAAGCGTATGAAAATGTGGATACGGGTAGATTGTGGAGAAGTCTTGAAAAAGTAACAGTAGATTTTGAATTTGTTAAAAATGATTAAGATTTTTTATAATTATATTTTTATAACTATTAAATGGATAGATAGAATCAATGAACATGAAGTGTCACATGAGGTTAGATATAGATATCCATTATTATTTTTATTATTTACTTTGCTTCTAACAGAACAGAGGTTAAAAAACAAACGACTGAAATTAGTTATGGAATTATCATAATCAGAATTAAATGAATGTATATTATTGATTAATCCAATTAGAAACATATGAATAGTCTTTAATGGGATTGGTAAAACTGAAGAATGGAAAATGATAGATATTTATCTTGAAAAAATTGAAAACATATTAGCATGTAGAATTGAAAAGAAAGTAAAAAGTATAGTATGGGAGTGATTTAATATCTGGCATATTTTCCATATAATAAATATAAGATAGATAGAATAATTTTTAAAAAAAATCATGGTATTTTTTTTAATATTTGAAAATGAGACACTGTGTATTTGCAAAAAAGTCAGAAAATTTTAGATGTAGCATGAAAAAAATATGTAAGAATGTAGTTAAATATAAATAAAGTTTTTTTTTTTTAAAGATTCAATACTAGTCCAACATATAAATACAACTAAAATACCATCATCACAAAACTTCAGAAAAAACATTTAGTATCATGTTTTGATTTTGTCATGAAATTTAAAACCTGCACAGCTTATATGTCATTTATTAAATGGAACGTGCAATAAATAGAAACAAAAGCAGATCTATACTTTCTTGTCATCTATAATAAGCTTGATAATCAGTGATTATGAAATAGTTCATTAAATTTCCATTTTAAAGACAATATGATTTGGCCTTTAAAAATGAGTCTTGAGATTCAAAGTAGAAAATATATGTTTACGTATTTAGAACAATTTTAATCTCATTTTACTTTTCATAATAAAAGCTAATACCATAAGAGTTTAAAATATAATATTTGAAAAGTTATATAGATGGTGTAGAATGTTGTTCTTGATATTGTGCAAGCTAAAAAATTAATGATTTGTTATATCATTATGTATTTTTATCATTGATCTTATTTTATTGCAAAAACTGTTTTATTTCTAAAACCATACGCAATTATAATTCATTTATTTTATTCCTATAAAATCAATTACTAACATTTTATTTCAATTGATTAACATTACAGTATTTTATTAATAGATATGAATTAGATATATCCTATTTTATATTTAACTGAGCTATAATATATATATATATATATATATAGCTCAGTTAAATATATATCATATATATATATATATATATATATATATGATTGCAATTGTTATTAATTCAGACTTTTTAAAAAAAAAATTGCAATATATTTTATTAGATAATATCTAGGTAAAAATATAACAGTATTTAATTAATTTCTAAATAAATACTTTAAATGAATAATTATTACTTTAGTGCGAGACCTTAGAAATATAAGTAATTAAATTGAAATGGAAAACTCTTCAATCACAGTACATTAAAAAATTGACCTGCAAGGTTCGCCTTTCAAATACAAAAAAATTTCATTCAACTTATGTAATGATTTGATTAAATATGACCCTATTGAATTAGATTGGTTTAAAACATACAGTTGCTTTTTTATTATAACTTAAAAAAAAGTTGAATATAGTTGTAATTATATATTAGACTATTTCCATCATCTAGTATGAGTATTGAATGTATGAAATTTGCAATTAATACCTTCTATTTATTCTCAGAAAGCTGTAAAAATTACTCAGAGAGTAAATGAAGCTCTGATAAGAGAAAGAATAAATGTTCAAAAGTTTTCTAAGTATCAAACCTTGCATTCCAAAATAAATTTACTGGTGAAGACTTCACAAGAATTTTTCAAGCAGTAAGAAAATCATTCTACATTACATGGGGAAAAAGAATTCCAAGAGAAGAAACTTGCTAATCTACATGAGCATATTAAAAATCATTATGTACCAAGCAGTGCACCAGTTTCAACTATTAAAAATTTTAGTTCTAAAAATCTAATAGATACTGAAATTTCTGTTCTTGAAAGAGGATTAAACACTGCCATAACACCATCTAATATCCATTTATTACATATTATAGCAGACACCAAGAAAGTCACTCAACAATTGTCTTTTTTAGAAGAAGAGCAGAATTACACTGGAGAATAAAAAGAATACTTGACAAGCAACAAAAATTAAAATCAAACATACCCTACGGTGAAAAGAAAACAATTATATCTCTCAATGTAGTTAAATCTATAATTAATTTTTCTGCTGACAAAAGCAAGTGATTATGACAACAAAATACAAGAACTCTTCATAGCAGGCCAATACAGAGAAGTGACAAAAAAATTAATACTGAGTATTGTACAAAGTTACAAACATTATTCAGAAAGCGTAGCAGGCACTTCAGTGATTCAGAAAAACATAACAACATATTTCAATAAAATTTTTCATATTTATGATTTACCTAAAATCCATAAGGATCATGTTCCATTAAGACTTATTTTTAGTTTTAGAAATTCACCTTGGCAAAATTTGTCATGATTTTCTTCTCAAAGTTTCAAGTCCTTTGGCAAACAAGACTCATTCTTTTGTCAGGAATTCTAGGCATTTTGTAGAATTAATCATGAACATGAAAAATGAAAGAACTGACTTACTGGTAAGATTTTATGTGAAAAGTTAATTCACAAAAATATGTCATGTGAAGAAGCATCATTTATTGGTAGGAAAAATTTAAATGGTAATATTAGCTTACAAACCAGAACAACTCTTCCTATTGATTAACATTCTGCATAAAACAACTTACTTTCAATATAACACAAAAATTCTTCTGACAAAATTAAGGAATTGCTATGGGCTCAACATTGTCACTCCTGATTAACAATATTTACATGGAAGAACTTGAAACCACAACCATAAAATCTACTCTATATCCACCTAAAGTTTGGCTTTACCATCCAATGACACCAGAAGCACAAAATCCTTAAATAGACAACAAAAATAACCATCAAAAGAATAAACAATTATCCAGACATACTAAAAACAATAGACAAATTAAGGAAGGTCTGCAATTAGTATATCACCAGAACAGCTTTCCTATGAGAAATTCTAACATCTACAAAGCTTGAAATGCTGAAAAGAAAAAAACTGCCTCTATGAAATATCATGTGAATGTGGAAAAATGTATATTGCTGAGACCAGTCATCCCATTAAAAAGCACTTGCAAGAACACAAGCTTATGATTAAAAGAGAGAAAACAAATATGTCTAAGGTAGCAGACCATGTATGTACCAATGACTATATGTTCAATTAGGAAAATACAAAAATATTGGATAGAGAAGAAAAGGTACAAAGAACAAAATTTAAATAAGCTCTCACATGACAATGGCAGACAATCTCATAAGTCAACCTAGTGTGACTATACATATTCCATGAAGCTCACTAATCAACTTTACTCTTAGAAAAAAGTGGACAAATCAGGAGGAACCTCATAGATAAGTATATGAAATTTCTACTGACTTTTACTTTTGGTAGAATGGCTTAGTTGGTTTGAGTGTTACATTAAAATTCAATACTCAAGAATCTGAGGGTCTGTGTTCAATTCCCACACTAGTACTGTCATTGGTCATGCTAGCAACAACTGAAGAAGAGGAGAGAATAATATCTCTCAAAACATTATGCATAAACTAATCTCTGAGCAATTACTAACAGTTGAATGTATTTGAAATATTTAAATAAAGTTAAATGTTTCTAAAAACATTCAATACTCACATTAAAAAATTGAAATATTCCATTACATAAATACAACTATTATACCAACATCACAAATTTTCAGGAAAACCCATAGTTAAATATACTTATATAAGTTGAAAGTGTCACCATATTTACTTGTTAGACTGATTGCATTTCAAGTTGTCAAAAGAATAAATGCATTTAAAATATTTTTATTTTGCAGGAAAATTGGTCCACTTTTCTGTGATGTGATGGAGATTAAACATTAGTTTCATCAATCATATTGAGAGATTATATATATATATTGTAATGGTCAAATATGTACATTCGCATCACAAAATCTAAAACTTTAGTAAATTATCCCAAGGCCGACCAGAATAAGATGGTGCAACCACCCACAGGTCTGATATAGCCCTAGTTCCTTTACTATTGCTCAAAGATTTACCACCTTGCAGATGACATATATGAGGCCACAACAGTATCCTCCTTCATCATGTTTCGGCAGTAGAACATCAGTAGAGCAAAAGAGTGAGAAAGCTGACATTCTATCTACTATAGCTATATAGGTATCATGTGCCTAGTATATGATTATTAAACAATGAAATGATTTTTAATAACTAATAATAAATACTTACTAAATGATGGAATGATTATGAGTCAATGAGCAAGACTAAGACATGAAGCAAAGTTAAATTTAAAATTAATTTAATGAAGTTAAATTTTGAAATAATAATTAAAACAATATTACGATAGTTAGATGCTTGGTCTCACACACAGGTGATTAAGGGATGTTTACATTAAGTTTGGGTTCACACGCAAATGATGGTTTAGATATATAATTCTTTATGGCTGAAGTTTACATAGTTTGGTTTACATATATAGATGGTATGTGAAATCACTCGCAGGTGATATTAAGTTTCTAGTTACAAATTATCAGGTTTCTTACATATATGTATACCACTTGTAGGTGATAATTTAAATATATATGCACTTCCGGTTTATATATATATATATTTTAATCACTCGCAGGTGATTGTAATTTCTAGGTTACAAATATTTAATTTACTTAGCTATATATATAAATCACTCGTAGGTGATGAAATTATAAAACATTTGAATTTACATTTTCATGAGCTTTAATATTATTTTATAACTAAATGAATTTGCTCATGATTATCTATGCCTAGTTTATGCTACATCATAGGATCTAGATTTGCTTTATAGTTAGTGGAAGTGAACACAAACATTTATGAAGATCATAATATTTTATTAAGCACGAATATTCAATATATTCTCTATATAGCTCATTTGCCCATCAAATTGGATTCGAATTCAGATCAAAGCTGAAAATAACAATTATAATGGCAGAAAGAACTGATTATTGGCAGCCAGACTTCAGATACTAAGGTGTGTATGGCAAACATACAATTCTGAGTCTTTGCATCTCATATATGTGCCTTATTCACGGGATTTTGACAAAGTAACGATTCTGTTTGACCGAACTCATTGCTGTGAAATAAGAAACCTTTAGTCCGGATGATCAAGCAATTTATTTAAGTGGGAGTCTCATGCTCAGTAGAGTCTCATGCTCCATTCCTAGGAATGTAGAATGGTGAGGTTCGAACCCGTCCACCATCTGAAGAAGAAAATCTCCCGAACTAAGAGTAATGGTGCAGCGTGACCACATACAACCATTAAAGAATACAGCAATAAGCGAGTATGCCATAGTCTTTCTTAAGGACACATATGCACCACAGACAACATTATCACATAATAAAAATTAAGATGCTAACAATAGTTTCCTTCATGAAACTACCCAGTATCAGTTCATATTATAGTATTTATAATTATACTATTAAACAAAGTTTATGAATACAAGTTATAAAGCTATCTATATAAGCTTTTATTTCTCTAAGGAGGATTACAGCATATGGAGGGAAATTACAATACAGAATTATGAATTTATGCTGCATTTCATCACTTCAACTGAATATTAGTTACCTATTATATTTAAAGCAAATCTATCTTAGAATAGTGATAAGCTTGTAAGTATATAAAGATTAAGATATTTTAACCATTTTAAAATAGAGTTTTTGTGCATCAATATACGCATATATGCAACATTACATATATATGCGAAGTAGATATATATGCATGAGAATCTATATTTACTTCTCACTAATGATTTAATTATGAATAAAACTCAGTTTTGAATACATATAGCATAAGCAATAACATAATCAAAATAATAAGATTTGGCATATATTCAATTAAACGAAATATAAGATTTAGAATAAGATAAGATTTCACGTAAGTGAAATCTGAAATTTGACTTTGTTCTAAAATGAAACTTATATGACATTAGCTGAAATTTGATTGATTCAGTTTCGATAATTTTAAGTTTATAAGATTAACGACGGTAAATATTATTATTAACTTAAGATATACAAAATGACTTAGAAATTTAATAGTTATTTTATAATACATCATTTTGCATTAAATGTGACAAAATTTATATTAAAACATTTAAATCATAGATTTTAGCAAGTTAAAACTAAATTACTTTTAATTATTCAAATTTTAATAGTTATTTTATAATAGATCATTTTGCATTATACGTGACAAAATTTATATTAAAACATTTAAATTATAGATTTTAGCAAGTTAAAACTAAATTACTTTTAATTATTCAAAATAGGATGAATACGTAACTAATCAATCATATCTAAATTCAACAAGTAAACCAACAAATAAAGAAATCATATCAATAAATGAAAGGTGTTATTTATGCAAATAATAACTCAGATAAAATCATAAAGCAGTTAAATCTGTATTTATCAGTTAACGAATTATAACAGTAAATCAGAAATCAGTTTATAAACTATAAATCAGTTTGCAAATGAGTTTAATTATGAAATCAGGCAAGATTTTAAGATTGAAACAAAATAAAATAAAAATTATATTTAGAAGTAAGTTTAGTTTACATTATTATTATGGCCATTGATTTAGATTAAGCTACCATTTTAGAGTTGAGTTTAGATGGAAGCTTTAGAAATAAAGGAATATTTACCATTTCTTCTCTTTTCTTTGCTGGCAAGTTATTTCTTCATCGTAGGACTTATTTAGGTGGTGACGGTTGTTACTTCATTTTTCTCTGCATCAGGCAGCTTCTTATTGGAGGCAAGAAGGCAAAATTTTTAGCCCTCTAGCCTGACATCATCATCATCAATGCTTTTTAAGTACTTTATTAAAATTACAATCATAAAGAGTCCTTCAAAGATGGCTGCAGCAGCTTATATACCAGCACACACACCCCTCTCTTTCATTATATTATTTTTAGATTTGTTTTCTTAGCTTACTTGCTGTTTTAAAATTTAGTAGAATCCTGCTGTGATTATTTTTCACTTAGGTCAATTTAGCCTCTGTGACATGTGGTAATTTATTCAATTTTTTAATTTAAATCTAATTTTTAACCTTAAAATAAAACTGGGTCAATTTTATAGTGAGAAGGATTAACTTTTCTGGCATCACTTTCACTAGAAAACAAATCTAAAATTATAAAAAAACATTTTGTTATATATGTAACTCGATCGTTTAATTTAGCAATATATGCAGAATTATATAATTTCAAATATTATTAATTTAATAAATATTTTAAAATAAAGAAATCTTAATGTTTAAATTCTATTAACATTATTCTTCTAGCATATATGTAGTCTTAAGTTACATATACAACTCGTTTTTCATTTAATTATTATTAGAAATATGTATGTGCGCATTTATAGAGGTTTATGTATATAAATGCAATTTTCTCTATATATGTAGATATATACGCACACATATACGATTAACGTTATTTAGGTTTTAATTTAGCCGTTTTTTATGATAATATTAGCAGGATATATGAGAATTTGGTGGCTATGACATATAAAAGAATACTACTATAGAATATAGTAGGTGAAACAGTTGGGTTGTAAATCTTGACTGTTTCAATATATATATATATATATATATATATATATATAGAGAGAGAGAGAGAGAGATATGTGTGTGTTATAAACAATTATTTTTATATGGCCAAAATATTGTTGTATATTTTTATTACAGTAAATTATACATAGATGTACCTGATAACATTTTATTTATATTTGTAGCCTGTGAAAATCTTTATTTTAAAATATATATATATTATGTAATATTCAAATCAATATATATATATATATATCAAAATATAATAAAATTCATGTAAATTAGTTATTTTTATTGTATTTTGATATATATATATCGGTTTGAATATTACATATAATTTGAAAAGAATATAGACATCAAACTTAATATATATATATATTCACTTACATTATAATATGATTGACAATAATTTTGATCATGTAAAAAGTCTTACATAAGAAATAAACATATTATCAATAGCCTCACAAATATTAATGTCAAAGATATATGATAGTATGTTGGTCTATTTCCATCATATCAATAACTGTTGAATGTATGAACATTTTAAAACTTTATTTAAATTTTTTGAATACAAACAATTTGTTAGAAATAACACACAACTAGACAACACAGATTAGTAATTACACAATGTTTCAAGTAGAATTATTTATGACTCATCAGGTGTTGCTGACCTAACCAGTGACATTATTCACATAGGAGTCATACATCTTTAGATTCTTGAATAACAAATTTAACTCCTCCTGAGAAACACCCATGTCAGGACAGTCATGGCTTCAAGTCGATTAGAAACCATCAATTTTTGAGCTACATTACTGTTTAAACACTTATTTTAAAGCTTACAAAAAGTACTGTAAGATTTTGCCCTCTCTAAAATTATTTTACAAGTAAAAATAAATAAAATTGACATTAAAAGTTCAACAATGGAAGAAGGCAGGCTTTCCTATATGCTGATTGGTTGCTTCACATTTTGGACAATAGAAGAGTGTCTGTCAATAATTTTCACTGCTCCAACTTCTGTTTTGACTTTGAAAATGAAAATTAATGTCTTAGAATGTTTTTTTTTATTATTTTTCATACACATTATAAATTATTTTGATAAAACATGCTGAAAATATAGTTATTTTAGAAAAATAGTAAGATTTCAGTAAACAAAAAGTTTACTTTTACATGAACATAAATTAAAAATGAAGCCAGCGCTAACAACAATTTTGACACCTGTTAGCAATTTTCATCACCCCAAGCCCTTTATTTCATTTTCAAACAGAAATGAATAATTTAGAGTATTTTGCTGGCATTTATTTATATATTATAATGTATTTTGGTAAAATATGTTGAAAATAAAATTATTTTAGGAAAATAGTAAGATTTTAATAAAAAAAAATTTTACTTTTACTCTAATGTAAATTGAGAAAGAAATCAGTGATGTCCACAGCAGTTTTTAATTTAAGAACTTTCTTTTTAGGTATTCTACTATCAAATATTTTTGTAATTATAAATAGAAATTTATTTTTGAAAAAACTTTCATTTACTTTCATAATCTGACAAATTTTTAATATACTTTTTACAAACAAAACTAAAACAAATATAATATTAAAAGATGAATATATTTTTATGACTGAATTTTTTAATTGACCAATCAAAAGTTGTAAAATTTTAATTCACTTGACCAATGAAAAAAAATAAAAAAATTTCAACCAAAAGGTTAATGCAAACACTCTAACCAACTGACAGTATAGTTCATATGGCTAGAGCATTTGCCTTATATTTGATAACTGAGAATCTAAAAGTGCAAGTTCAACTCCTATGCAAATACTGGCACTAGTCATGTCATCAATACCTGAAGAAGAGTGAAGAATAATTCTACTCAAAATATTTTGTAATTACTAACCTGTGTTGTCCGTATATGGATTATTACTAACAAGTTATTTGTACTTGATGTCTAAATAAAGTATAAAATCTTCTATACATTCAACATTTGGTGATAGATGGTGGACATAGTCTAACATATCATATTAATGCCAAAATTGTTATTTACTAGTTAATAAAATATTTATTGTCCAACAAAATATATCTTTTGCTAGCTATTGAATGTTATGTGTACTAATTAAGTTACAAATCTCAACAATTTTCAAAGATAACATTAATTGCACTTTAAAAATTAACATTACCAATGTAACTTTGGCATTAAATATTTGAAATACAATTAATTTTATTTTTACAAATTTTTGATATCTAAATTTGTTACTATATATGACATCTAATAGCTTGCAAATGATACCTCTTTTTATTGTCCAATAAATAATGATTTAGAATACTGTCATTTATAAGACTTTACCAAACTGTTTTTATGTGACTTTTATGTGATGTAATAGTTATTTTCATATATATATTAATTCCAATATTTTCACCAATAAATGATGAAGTCATAATATTATTTTCAATTGCTTCCATGTAATAAAAATATAATTGCTAAATAGCTGATGTTCAATACAATAACAAGTACTTCTCTCAGAACTAGTATCCCGATAATTACAAAAAAAAGAAACATAGCATCTACATTTTGTATCATCTCTTACCCATTTTGGTTGCATATTCATTATCTTATGCTTATGTTATTGTAAATTCATAGCTTTATTGGTATTTAAAATTTTAATTTCCCAAAAATCTGCACTTGGCAGTATATTTTGCAAAAAATCTATTTTTCATTGCTGTCTTTTGACATATAGTTCCACCTCTTTTCTTTATAAGATACTGTAAAGCACTAACTGTCAAGTTCACCCTTTGTTCTCCAGGTGTTTCTAACTGTTAAAGAAATCAAACCAAAATATTTTACACTTTTGTAATAGATTTTGAACCTAAATAAATATATTTCTTGTAATTTTTTACATTGATAATTAAAATTTTATATTAATTTACCTAAATATAAACTTTGATTTAAAAATGTTTAAATTTGATAAGAAATATAAGGAAAGTGAATAGTGCTTGACTGCTATTCAAGACAAATTAATTATGTTGACTACTATTTGCATATAAATTACATTCAGTAATAACTAGCAAAACACAACTATTTTTCATAAATATTTATGTATTTTATGATTACTTTTTACAATATATTGACTAATAATGTGACTATAGTTAGATTTTTATTTAAAATATTTAATTTTAGATGAAGAAAAAACAAAGAAAGTGAATAATCAGCAATTGTAATTTTTAAGATACAAGAAATCACAGGCAATTTCACTTAAACCACTTGAATGACTGATCAAATGTAGTCATTTTTTGATCAGGAATAGTTTGGATAAGTTCACTATTTTTTTCTTTTAATTTGCAAAACCAATCTGATTGATTATTGTACTTTAATATACCTTGGCAGTATATTTAATTTCATTTAAAATCAGAGTTCCCATTTATTAAATATTTTACATCATTAACATATATCCCTGGGTCTCATTTTATGCGGTAGATAGGTTCCTCAGAAAATGCACACAAAAGAAATCACACAGAAATAGACTTAACTTATCTTGAAAAATGGGGGATATGTTCCAGTAATTTTCAGAAATTGGCATAAAAGCAAAGCAACAATGAAAAATTACTTTAAAATTCGCATTAAAAAAATAAAGAAATAAAGTATGACTAATAAAAAATTTCAAATATTTGAAAAAAATTAATACAAGACAAACTTTTTTATTAACTACAGTATTTACTTTTACATTTTTTCACACATATTTTAATCATTACCGTTATTTGACAATATACATTCATTTGTGAACTGGTAAGAAATCAGATTCATGATGTGATGTGTAACTAGTGCTACTTTCAGTCTTGTGCTGTGTTAATAGTTTTCTGTTTCTATATTTAAAAAATGATATCGCAATCAAAACAAAAAGATTATACATTATCATTAGAAAAATTATTTTCAGTTTAAAAAATTAATAAAATCTTCGTTATTTATTTTAACAATCTAAAAAATAATTTCTGTTATATCTAACAAAATACGGTTTAAAAGTTTAAAATTTTTGAATATTTATTGCAATAATTTTATACATAAGTATAATCTATTATTATTATTTACTCATTAGTATAAGTAGGTTATTTACATAGAAGCTAAGATTCTAAATATGACTTCAGACCATATTCACATTAGCTGTTAATATAACATTATGTGTTTGAAATAAAAAGTATTTCAAGTCAAAATAAGTTACTAATAATCTAAATTTTTTGATTTATAATAAATATAGTGAAATATGAAAGATATTAAGAAGAAATATGAATCACATAACTTCAAAATGACATTAAAATAATCTGCATAAAACGAGACCCAGGTGTATAATACTAATTTTAACAAACAATTGTATATATAGATTAAACTTAAATATGTAGTAACTTCTTTTATTCATAAAAAGCTTTGCTATAATATATGTATATCAATAAAATAATGCATATTTATACATAATTACAATGGAATGCTTAAGTTTTAATGTATTTTGAAAGTTGCTTACTCCCACTATAACTTATATAATAATGTCTCAGTTGTCACATAGTATATATTTTAGATATATTTTTTACATACTCAATATTTTACATATGCTATTAGAAAAATAAGACTTTTTATACATGAACTCCCTATATATTTTTTCAAAATCTGCAGTTCATTATTCAGAAATAATATAATTAACATTTTGTATTGTTATCTTTTAGTGTTTAAATTGCCAGTTGTTTTTTTAATTAAATCATAACAAACTAACCTAAAAATCTGATCAGTAATAAATAACAATATTACTAACTGTTATTACTTTAGTTACCTTTTTTTTCTGCTCTGGTCTATAATTGAACTTCTCTTACGATATTTTTATTCAGTTTAAATTTTTAACTTAAATATGTGTTAACTACAAATAACTGTTATTGCTTATTCTCATAACATATTGCAATGTACCTCAAGTTGGTTTTCATAGAGGCACATTTAAATTTCATAAGAATATTGGAAAAGATACTATTATTTAGATGGTCATTTTATTATATTAGCTAATATTGACAATACTTATAAAACATTGTTATATATCAGGGATAGCCAGGATGTTGACTGCAGTTGACCAGTTGACTGTAAAGTCTCTGGAAGTCAATGATATAAATTCTTTATTTGTTTGTAAAATTTGTATCTAATTTATTTTAATACAATTCTAAAACAACAATTTTTTTTTTCACTCTTTATATATTCTTGAATATTTTTTAATTCAGAACCAACTCTAGAAAATAATTATTTATTGATAATTTAAATTGTAATTTAATAAATATTTTATAAAGCAATATGGACATATTTCAATACTAGAGGGAGCTGAGGTAATTTAGTAGTAGTCATAGTAAAATGTCTTCAGACAGTTCGTATCTTCTAGGAAAAAAATTATCAGTTTGTAAGTATCTTCTAAAAACATTACCAATATTTGTGAGTACTTAAAAGCCCTTATAAAAAACCCACCAATTTTTAAGTACATTCTAAAAAAACAGAACTTTGAACTGTTATTTTTTCCCCATTCTGGCAAAAAATAGTTGTTTTTTTTGGTTTCCAGTTTGAAGCTTCCCCCCCCCCCCAAAAAGAAAAAAAAACACTTTTGCCCCCCATGTACACTTTCACAAAAAAGTCATCTCAACATCTAAATGTTTGGCCACCCCTGTTATGTGCAATACTTTATAATCAACAGATATTTGTATCTTGATAATGGTCTCATTAATAAATGTGTGTCATTTAATAATGTTTTGGTCATTTACTTCTCCCACTTTTATTTGAAAGATCCTAATGACACTTTCAGTCATATTTGCTTTTTTTGTATTGGATCTTAATTTTGTCTATTTTTAACAATTGCTGAATAAAATATTTTATATTTAAATTCTGTTTTTAAAATGGAAACAAATTTTAATTGAGGAATTGTAATAGAATGAAAATATGTTTTAAAAATCAAAATTAAACTTATTATTATTAAAATTTTATAAAAACTTTCTTTATGAGTGTTTATGAAGTTCTTGTTAAACAGAAAAACAACCTCTGCTTTATTATAATTAAATTTTTACAACTGATTTCTTAAAAATGAATATCTTTGAATAAAATGTAGTTGTGATCACATAGTTTTTAGTTTAAAATAAATAGTTTACAAACATGTTGCATAAATAAGTTCAAATATGTAAATAAATTACTGAAAATTATAATTCTTTTTCAAAAATACTAAATCAATAAAATACTCTGAAATAATTGGTGCCAAATAATCCATCAATCAATGATGCTGTCAGTTTTATTGTACTATGATACAACCAATCATAGGATTGTTAACTTGCTTTCATATTCAAATTTTGTATTATATCTTTATAATACTGACCTTTCTATGCAAGAAAAAAATGTGTATCATATACTAACATTATAGATAACTACAAAATAGTGAAGAAAATCTGCAGCACCATTGTAATTCCCCAAATATTTCAAAATTTGTGAAAAAGTTGCTTTTTTTTTTGAATTCATTCAAAAGTTAAAATTTTTAAATTGAGCTTTCTATTACTTTCAGTCCTGGAATGTCAAATGATCTTTTAAGCAACTGATGAGCAATTATTTTGGTCATTCATTAATACCTTTTTCATTTAAAAAACATTATGACTTCACTGTTATAAATACCATTACAAATTTAAACAATGCCATTTTCATTTTATTAATATATGACTTAAAAACAGAAAAATTTGATAAGAGCTGAGAAGACACCATTTTACATACGCCACTTATTCACTTAACAGTATGCTATTTAATAGAATTAATAAAAGTTAGTTGAAACTAGTATAAAATTGAACCTGTGTATTTTAGTACAGAGGTAGAGTGACAGACGTGAGAACTAAAAAAATTTTAATCAAAACCCTGTCACTTTTGGTGTTCAAAACTGAATTAACTCTTTTGGAAAGTAAACATCATATGACCTCCAATGTACCTAATTGATTGATTATTTTATTTTGTCAGTTACATATATATATATAAGTGTCTTTTAAAAATCAGTTTTTACTTAAATACTAAAGGCAATGAGAAAATAGCGATATTTAGAAATAAAAAAATATTCTTAGTAGCAATTTTTCCACTTAAAACCCTTAAGGAAATGTTCAATAATTTTTATAAAAAGATAAATATTGACAGTTAATTGATTAGTATATTTATAAAAAAAAAATAGAATGAATAATTTTCAAAGTTTCTACAATGCATTTTTTTTTCTTTTTCTGTATTGTTTTAGAAAAATAAAGTTAAAGGGGAAATTCTCTTTTAGGAAGACTAAATAAAAATAATTATGTTTATATATATATATTTAGTTCCAGAGGCACAAACTTACATGCGTACATAAAATATTTATTTTTTATATAGGATATATTATTTTTTAAATATTATATAAAACAATTAGAATTTTTTTTTTTTTTTAAAAAAAAAAACAATATTATGACTCCAAGTCAAATAATGGTACAGAAACTTTAACTTTTATTTTCAATCTTCTTTCTATTCAAAGTTTATATTATTATTATTATTATTATTATTATTATTATTATTATTATTATTATTATTATTATTATTATTATTATTATTATTATTATTATTATTATTATTATTATTATTATTATTATTATTATTATTATTATTATTATTATTATTATTATTATTATTATTATTATTATTATTATTATTATTATTATTATTATTATTATTATTATTATTATTATTATTATTATTATTATTACAATTTGATCTACATGTATCCTAATTTGTGCACTCATGACTTTCTTTCCAATCTGTTTAAATAAATATATTAACGATTATTAATTAGACTAAAAATTAACACATCATCCCTAGTTAAACTCAGTTAAGGATTAATGTTTTTTTAAATAATAATAATAATAATAATAATAATAATAATAATAATAATAATAATAATAATAATAATAATAATAATAATAATAATAATAATAATAATAATAATATTGAACACGTGTTATAACTTTTAGCATGGTAAACAAATTCTATCCACTTTATACAAAATAATTTCTAAACTTCATTTCAAAGTAAATACCTAATATAAAAAATCAAGAAAATTCAAAAATAATGTATGCCCAAATGATTTTATAAAATTCATTTTTATCACAGATTCATTCACTTATTTTATGATATTAAATAATTCAGAAATCAGCATGTTCATTTTTGTACCTAAACAAACTACTGTCTAGAATAATATATTGGAAATTCATCACAACATTAAAGCTAAACATACTTAACCATTCTTAAATTATATAAATAACTTTAGATAACACACAATGTATATTTTAGACATTCATATTACATTCCGAAAACGATTAACATATTATTAATCATATAAATGCGATACTATTTGGTGTCTGTGATCAAGCAATATAATAGACAAATAAATATCTATACAATACCATTAAAATAAATAATAATAATTTACCTTAATCCCAAAATGATCAATCAGGATTACATGCAGAGAAACTTATCTTTTTTGTGGTCGTCCAAACATAAAAAGTTATAGGCATTATAAATGATTGAATGTAACATACAAATGCTATTATTGTAATAAAAATTAAAAATAGATAAATACAGCATATACAAGCAATATATTATTATTTTATAAATAATGTCAACTCAACAAAATTTAAAGTTATAGTGTCATTATAAAATTTCTGTCGTAAATAACTTACAAAATCATGAAGGAAGTTACTCCGTTGAATATATTTTTTCTTTATTTATTTTATATTAGAATATTGACATGCACTGGGACAGTAAAGGTAAAATATTTTGTTGGTGTATGAATGAAATACATAGTATCTTAATATTTTTTATGTGTTATTTTTTTTTGATAACTATTAGTATTAGTTTAGATTTATAGTGGTGGTGAATATCACTATAACCATTATTTTTTTTTGGAAATAAAAAATATATATACTATCAGTTATGAATGACATAATATCTTCAATCTTATTCATTACTGATATTTTTTAATTTGATAGTGATGATAATTATTGCTATCACAAGTGTAAAAAGAGTGAAAATATTACTATTATGATATATACTATCTTATATATTTTTTTATAGTGAATAGTCAAAGTGAAAGTTATTTAATATTTTGTTTTATAATATTCCTTATATAAATATTTAAATTTTATAAATGTATATTTTGTAAATTTAAGAATGTTTGTATTTTTATTTTTGTTTTCCATATGCGATATCTTCTTAGGTGTACATAAAACACATTCCATTTCACATTCTTAAAACATATGAATAAAGATTCTTGAAAAATAGATGAAGTTAAATTAAAGATACTAAGTATTTCTATTTAATTAAAATCATATATATTAATATTTAATTTGATTTAAAGGTTTACATCTGCTTTAGGATAAACTAGTAATCATTATTAATAATCATTAACATATTTATCTAAAATAGATGGGATCATTGAAGTGAGTGTAGAAAGTACGATGTTTGCACTACTACAAACAGTATGAATAAACATAGTCTCTTCAATTAAATTCAGAATAGAATCAGAACATGAACACAAATTGGCATGTTTAGATGTTCTTGTGACAAGAATTCTTCAAGGTAAGAACCAGAACTAAAATTTACAGAAACCCACACACACAGAAAAATTTTTAGCTTTTATATCCAATCACACCAGAAGCAAATAATTTGGAGTTATAACATCACTATAGAACAAAACAAATTTGTTGAGAAATCAATGTTGGGGGGGGTGTAGATTCATAGAACAAACTCTTATAAAGAATGATTATTTATCAATATCATTAGAAAACATTAAATAGAACAACTAAAAAAACATCAATAAGAAAAAAAACAATTATTAGTATTGTAGTGTATCCATACATGCCAGAAATAGGCAAACAAAAAAACCTGCAATTAATGTAACATCAGAACTGTTTTCCAAAGCCATACCATATTACAAGGGATTCTAACATCTACAAAACCTAAACATCAAATGCTGAAAAACAAACTGCATTTTTGAAATAAAATATGTAAATGTGAAAGAATGTATATTGGTCAGACTAGTTGCCCATTGAAAAGTGATTGAGAGAACATAAACTGATGATTGTAAAAGAGAAATAGAAATAGCCAAAGTAGCAAACTATGTATATTCCAATGAACATATGCTCAGTTGGGAAAATACAAAAAATTTAAATAGAGAGGAAAAGTACAAAAAAGAAAATTCAAAGAAGCTGCTCAAATAATAATGATAAATATCATAGTTAATAATACTTAATGTTTGGAATCCATTAATTAATTTGCTCTTTGGAAAAATGTGGTGTAATTAGAAGGACCATCACAGATAAAATTTCTAATAACTATTGCTTTTTGCATAATAGCCTAGCTGGTTGGAACATTATCATAAATTACAAAACCTAAACATCAAATGCTGAAAAAACACTGCATTTTTGAAATAAAATATGTAAATGTGAAATAATGTATATTGGTGAGACTTGTTGCCCATTGAAAAGTGATTGAGAGGCCATATTTAATTCTCATCATATTTACTGTCACTTGTCAAAAAACAGCACCTGAAAAACAGTGGATAATAATGCCACCCAAAACATTGGGTTATATACTAACCTATGTGCTATTACTAACAGTTGAATGGATTTGAAAAGTTCATTTAACATATAATTATTTTAGTTCTGCATTTACTAAAATATTTACAATTATGGGCCTTTTATTTATTATTTATCATAATGTATAAAATGAGATGCTGTATCTTGCCATTGTTATTTAAATTAAGTATATGTTCAAATTATTATATTTGCCATTAATTCTGGCTTGAATATGAAATTTACTTTTATTCTTGTACTTATCAGAGAAATGAAATCTTATTTAAATCCCAAACTTAGAATAAAATAGTGTCAATTTTATTATAAAATTAATTGAAAATAAAATACAGAGAGATATATTTATAGATTCACAATCCATGAATATTGACCAGTCTTCCTACATTTATATATATTTTAGCTTTGTATTTGCTAACACAACCATATATACACAAACACTTATATATATATATATATATATATATATATATATATATATATATATATATATATATATATATATATATATATATATATATATATATATGTATGCTGTCTATACTAAACTTAATATAATTATAAGGGACTTGAATTCAGACTTTCAAACTACGCACAGGTACACATGTTAATATTATAAATATAAATATTTAAAACATTTTTATTATATAAGCCACTCTTTATTATTTTTGAATTTTTATTTTATAAGAAAAACAGATTTATAAAAAATGTTTTAAACCTTATTATATTTGATAAAAACTGGGTCAAATGTTTAAGCAATATAGATTTTAAAAAACCCAAGTTAATTTTAATATTAATATGTTTTTCAATTTATATACACACATTGAGCATCAACAAAAATAAAGTTACTAATGTTTTCCTTTATTATTCTTCTAAGAAACATTTATGATGAAAAATATCAAAGATACAATATCTAAGTGATATTAATTTATTATCTATAATTTCAATTATATATATTTTTTAAAAGATCAGCAGTAAATTTTACTTATAATAATGCATAGTATTTGCAATATGAAATACAAAATAAAATTTCACTTTCTATTTATTTTTAATTTATTTTATATTTACTATATTTTTTAGAACTGTATATAAGTAAGTGAATCAATAGTTTAATAGACAGTGTATGTATTAGTTATAATTAAGTTTTAAATATGTTTCATTGTTATTATGTTTTAGTATGTTATATATTTTTTACAATGATAGCATTTTGGGTCATCCATGTAAGGTTAAAGCTTTAAGATGACAACTTCATACCATCAATCTCAATTTATTTTGATCACTTTAGGAAGAATATGCTTTAAATATATTATAAATATAATAATTATTGTTGTTTATTATAATTATTGTTATTATTATTAAGTAATAACAATCCACATATGCTTTTAGCTGATTTTATAATATTTGCCCATGCTTTTGATTGTTTTATTTTTTATACTACAAAAAATTTTAACTTTGGGTGTTCTATTGGTCTTCTTTGTACAGAAAATTTTCTTTTTTTTAATGACCTCATAATATAATCAATGCTTTTATTTTTTCTAGGCTTAATTTTAACTATACTAACACATTCCTATTATATATCATAGTTTTTTACACCATTCAAAATAGTTCAGATCCACTCAGGAAAAATTTTCATTGTACCAAAAGTTTTGTACAATACTGACTTCTTAAATTCCCCTATTTTTGCATTTTTAAAAGATTACATAAGTCTCAATGCAAACATTGATTATAACTATATCCGAGATTATAAATATGTATCTTGGATCTCCTGGAGATTATTTTATTTTTAAATACTTTTATTGAATTTATAATCTCTGATTGTTTATTGATTTGTTTAATTTATAACATTTTTATTGAAGCTAAAATAAAATTTTAAAATTGAGTTTAATGTATTTATATTGAATATAATTTTCTGAAATTTGTTACATTTATTGTAAATCATTGGCAATGCAATACTAAAATATTTAAGGTAGATTATCTAATTTTCAAATCCGAAGAACTGAATAAATGAAAGTTTAAATATTTAAATATCAAAGTTGAAATATATTTACATCACTTCAATAAGTTCACTATAAGCACAAGAAGGTGATATATATATATATATATATATATATATATATATATATATATATAATATCTATATATATATAAATATATATATATATATGCACATAGAGAGCGTACCAATAGCTCTAACAAGCTCGTAAATTAACAAGTGCGGTTATGAGAAATATTTAAAATCTCTATCCAGAACACTCTTATCTCCAGACCATGGTTTCGGGCTTATGGCCCACGTCAGTGGAGAGCTAGAATATTCGGACACTAGACCTAAAATATCAACTCAAAAAACCAGCACTTATTTCAAACGTATATTTAAGAAGAAACTCTGAATTTTTCGGACATGAAAATGTCTTTAAATCCAGCTATCTAACTTAAATAGCTATATGGGACTGAAGTATATTCAGATCTACCATATTCTAATAGGCTCAGCATAGCCAAAGCCTTAAAGGTAAAATTATAATAATTAATAAAGCAAGTCATATATAACATGACATTACTTTTATGAGCTTGTAATTACAAAAATGCACATAGAGAGCGTACCAATAGCTCTAACAAGCTCGTAAATTAACAAGTGCGGTTATGAGAAATATTTAAAATCTCTATCCAGAACACTCTTATCTCCAGACCATGGTTTCGGGCTTATGGCCCACGTCAGTGGAGAGCTAGAATATTCGGACACTAGACCTAAAATATCAACTCAAAAAACGAGCACTCTTCCGATCTTATTTAAGAAGAAACTCTGAATTTTTCGGACATGAAAATGTCTTTAAATCCAGCTATCTAACTTAAATAGCTATATGGGACTGAAGTATATTCAGATCTACCATATTCTAATAGGCTCAGCATAGCCAAAGCCTTAAAGGTAAAATTATAATAATTAATAAAGCAAATCATATATAACATGACATTACTTTTATGAGCTTGTAATTACAAAAATGCACATAGAGAGCTACCAATAGCTCTAACAAGCTCGTAAATTAACAAGTGCGGTTATGAGAAATATTTAAAATCTCTATCCAGAACACTCTTATCTCCAGACCATGTTTCAGCTTATGCTCACTCAGTGGAGAGCTAGAATATTCGGACACTAGACCTAAAATATCAACTCAAAAAACCAGCACTTATTTCAAACGTATATTTAAGAAGAAACTCTGAATTTTTCGGACATGAAAATGTCTTTAAATCCAGCTATCTAACTTAAATAGCTATATGGGACTGAAGTATATTCAGATCTACCATATTCTAATAGGCTCAGCATAGCCAAAGCCTTAAAGGTAAAATTATAATAATTAATAAAGCAAGTCATATATAACATGACATTACTTTTATGAGCTTGTAATTACAAAATGCACATAGAGAGCGTACAATAGCTCTAACAAGCTCGTAAATTAACAAGTGGTTATGAGAAATATTTAAAATCTCTATCCAGAACACTCTTATCTCCAGACCATGGTTTGGGCTTATGGCTCACGCCAGTGGAGACTAGAATATTCGGACACTAGACCTAAAATATCAACTCAAAAAACCAGCACTTATTTCAAACGTATTTTAAGAAGAAACTCTGAATTTTTGACATGAAAATGTCTTTAAATCCAGCTATCTAACTTAAATAGCTTATGGGACTGAAGTATATTCAGATCTACCATATTCTAATAGGCTCAGCATAGCCAAAGCCTTAAAGGTAAAATTATAATAATTAATAAAGCAAGTCATATATAACATGACATTACTTTTATGAGCTTGTAATTACAAAAATGCACATAGAGAGCGTACCAATAGCTCTAACAAGCTCGAAATTAACAGTGCGGTTATGAGAAATATTTAAAATCTCTATCCAGAACACTCTTATCTCCAGACCATGGTTTCGGGCTTATGGCCCACGTCAGTGGAGAGCTAGAATATTCGGACACTAGACCTAAAATATCAACTCAAAAAACCAGCACTTATTTCAAACGTATATTTAAGAAGAAACTCTGAATTTTTCGGACATGAAAATGTCTTTAAATCCAGCTATCTAACTTAAATAGCTATATGGGACTGAAGTATATTCAGATCTACCATATTCTAATAGGCTCAGCATAGCCAATGCCTTAAAGGTAAAATTATAATAATTAATAAAGCAAGTCATATATAACATGACATTACTTTTATGAGCTTGTAATTACAAAAATGCACATAGAGAGCGTACCAATAGCTCTAACAAGCTTGTTAAATTATAATAATTAATAAAGCAAGTCATATATAACATGACATTACTTTTATGAGCTTGTAATTACAAAAATGCACATAGAGAGCGTACCAATAGCTCTAACAAGCTTGTTAGAGCTATTGGTACGCTCTCTATGTGCATTTTTGTAATTACAAGCTCATAAAAGTAATGTCATGTTATATATGACTTGCTTTATTAATTATTATAATTTTACCTTTAAGGCTTTGGCTATGCTGAGCCTATTAGAATATGGTAGATCTGAATATACTTCAGTCCCATATAGCTATTTAAGTTAGATAGCTGGATTTAAAGACATTTTCATGTCCGAAAAATTCAGAGTTTCTTCTTAAATATACGTTTGAAATAAGTGCTGGTTTTTTGAGTTGATATTTTAGGTCTAGTGTCCGAATATTCTAGCTCTCCACTGACGTGGGCTTATGGCCCACGAAACCATGGTCTGGAGATAAGAGTGTTCTGGATAGAGATTTTAAATATTTCTCATAACCGCACTTGTTAATTTACGAGCTTGTTAGAGCTATTGGTACGCTCTCTATGTGCATTTTTGTAATTACAAGCTCATAAAAGTAATGTCATGTTATATATGACTTGCTTTATTAATTATTATAATTTTACCTTTAAGGCTTTGGCTATGCTGAGCCTATTAGAATATGGTAGATCTGAATATACTTCAGTCCCATATAGCTATTTAAGTTAGATAGCTGGATTTAAAGACATTTTCATGTCCGAAAAATTCAGAGTTTCTTCTTAAATATACGTTTGAAATAAGTGCTGGTTTTTTGAGTTGATATTTTAGGTCTAGTGTCCGAATATTCTAGCTCTCCACTGACGTGGGCCATAAGCCCGAAACCATGGTCTGGAGATAAGAGTGTTCTGGATAGAGATTTTAAATATTTCTCATAACCGCACTTGTTAATTTACGAGCTTGTTAGAGCTATTGGTACGCTCTCTATGTGCATTTTTGTAATTACAAGCTCATAAAAGTAATGTCATGTTATATATGACTTGCTTTATTAATTATTATAATTTTACCTTTAAGGCTTTGGCTATGCTGAGCCTATTAGAATATGGTAGATCTGAATATACTTCAGTCCCATATAGCTATTTAAGTTAGATAGCTGGATTTAAAGACATTTTCATGTCCGAAAAATTCAGAGTTTCTTCTTAAATATACGTTTGAAATAAGTGCTGGTTTTTTGAGTTGATATTTTAGGTCTAGTGTCCGAATATTCTAGCTCTCCACTGACGTGGGCCATAAGCCCGAAACCATGGTCTGGAGATAAGAGTGTTCTGGATAGAGATTTTAAATATTTCTCATAACCGCACTTGTTAATTTACGAGCTTGTTAGAGCTATTGGTACGCTCTCTATGTGCATTTTTGTAATTACAAGCTCATAAAAGTAATGTCATGTTATATATGACTTGCTTTATTAATTATTATAATTTTACCTTTAAGGCTTTGGCTATGCTGAGCCTATTAGAATATGGTAGATCTGAATATACTTCAGTCCCATATAGCTATTTAAGTTAGATAGCTGGATTTAAAGACATTTTCATGTCCGAAAAATTCAGAGTTTCTTCTTAAATATACGTTTGAAATAAGTGCTGGTTTTTGAGTTGATATTTTAGGTCTAGTGTCCGAATATTCTAGCTCTCCACTGACGTGGGCCATAAGCCCGAAACCATGGTCTGGAGATAAGAGTGTTCTGGATAGAGATTTTAAATATTTCTCATAACCGCACTTGTTAATTTACGAGCTTGTTAGAGCTATTGGTACGCTCTCTATGTGCATTTTTGTAATTACAAGCTTATAAAAGTAATGTCATGTTATATATGACTTGCTTTATTAATTAATATATATATATATATATATATATATATATATATATATATATATATATATATATATATATATATATATATATATATATATATATATATATATATATATAAAACTTTACTTTGTAGATGTGGAGAGGGAATCGGTCTGTAAAATTAATGGTAAGCAAGTTATTTATAAATGTAATAGAGAATAAAGAATCAAAAAATTTTTATAAAAGAGTAATTAGGAAAGAAGATATTGTTAAAATTGGGTATTTGAATATGCAAGGTGGCAGGAGACCAGAAAAATGGCTGGAATTAAACAAAGCAATTGAAAATGAAGAGTTTGAGGTTTTAGCAGAAGGGGAAACACATCTAAAAGAAGAACTTATTTTGGAAGATTTTGTATTGCAGGGTATAAATAGAAAAAAGAAAGAAAAAAGAGGTGGTGGTATTGGTGTTATATCAAAAAAATATTTAAATACTGTTAAATGCTAATAATGTTTGTGGTTAGAAATAAGATTGGGAAGACAAGAATGGTAGTGGTTATAATTTATATAGCTACTGAAAATAGTCAAACTATAATGGAATGGAATGGTAGCATATATGAATGCCTAGTTAAGGATATGCAGAGTTTGAAAGAAAAGGGGAAGATAATAATGGTTATAGGAGATATGAATGGGCATATTGAAAACATTGATGATATAGATAATAAGAATGGACAGCTTTTGGACAAATTTTGTTAGAGAGTGAATTCACATGGTCTAGAAATAATATATTCTGCACAATAGATTATGTATTGGGAGAGAAAGAGAGAATGAATAAAATACAGAAAAATAAGGTGATTGATAATGAAGAGAGAGTATATAATAGTGATCATAATTTCTTTGTGATCAAAATGGTTAGTAATGTGATGGAGAATAGAAATAATAGTAGAAACAATAATGAAAGATGTGGATGGAGAGTGAATGATAAGAATGAATTGGAAGAGTATAAAATACAAGTTGAAGAAACCATAAAAGTGTTGGTTGGGAATGAGTATAAGAACTACTGTGATGAAATAGAAAAAGTGGTAAATAGGGTTTTAGGTGAGAATATTCAGAAGAATAAAAGTAATAAAAATGAAAGTTAGTAAAAGTGTAAAAGAGAAGAAAAAAGCATGCAGAGAATATAAGTGTGCTATTAAGAACAAAGAAAGTGAAAAAGATATTAATGCTAAATGAGAAAAGTACTTAGAAAAGAAGTTAACTAAAATAGATAATTATATAGAGAGAATAAAATTGAATAGTAACTTGTTGGAGAATATTAATAAAAGTGGAAGAGATGGGAGTAAAAATTTTTTGGAATTACATTAAAAGAAGAAATGTAAAGGAGAGAGAGAAAGTGTTACTAGATGATGAGGGAATAGAGTTTAGCTCTAGAGAAGAATTAGAGAAAATCTTGAATAGGTATGTAATGGATATAGAAAAGATGTTACATTTGAAGGACAGGGGCATAGAAAATATGGAAGCATATAGTAATGGAAATATTAGATTTACAGTAAATCAACTGAATGAGGCAGGGAAGAATTGAAAAGTGGAAAGACAAGTGGTTTAGATGGATGGACAGCAGAGATGGTAATGAATTTAGGGCATAGGGAAAAAGTAAAGCTATTATCATGTTTTAATAAGATGGCACAGAAGAGAGTTTTTCTGGGTAGTTGGAGTAATACAAGAGTAATATTATTATATATAAAGGAAAAGGTAAGGATCATATAAAGTTAAAAAATTATAGACTGATAGTGGTGACATCAGTTTTTATAAAGTTTTTTCATATATTGTGGCTGGAAGAGTTGCAAAATGGATTGAAGGGAATAGTATGATGGGGGAAATGCACAGAGGTTTTAGATAAGAGAGACATATAGGAGATAGTTTATTTGTAGTTACACAACTTATGAATAAAAATAGGAATTCATGTAGACAGTTGTGCATGAGTTTTATAGATATAGAGAAGGCATATGATAAAGTAAATAGAAATAGATTATGGGTAAGTTTAGCAGATTTGGGAATAGATGAAGCCTTGGTGGATATTATTAAGAGATTATATGAAAATAATTATTATGCATATCAATTAGGGGGTACAAAATCAGTTAAAGTTAAAAATGGAGTGGGACTAAGGCAAATATGCCCTATGTCACCTATTTTGTTTTTGTTGTATTTGAGTGAAATGGAGAGAGCAATAGAAAGACTAGAAAGAGGGATAGAAATATAATTAATAGGTGGCAAGGGAGTATATACATTGTCAGGACTTTTTTTGCAGATGATGTCATTTTGTGTGCAGAAAGAAGAGAAGATTTGGTAGTTATGCTGAGGACATGAATAATGTAGTAAAGTCATTGAGATTAAATTTAGTGAAGACAAATCAAATATAATGATGGTTAATACTGGGGAAAGGGAAGAAAAACTATTATTGAGGGATATAAAATTAATTGTGGTAGATAGATATAGTTACTTGGGAATTATCTTATGGAATCAGAAAAATTGTTTGGGTGAAGGGGATAAAAAATTGATAAATGAAACAAAGAAAAGAATAATAAATATTATGTAGCTAGAATTGTCTGAAAGGGAGTTGCAGTAGCATGGTTAATATATGGAAATGATGCATTGTGTGTAAAGGGGTATTAGATTATTAGAAAAAGTACAAAAAGAAGTAAGAAGACATACATTAGATGCAGATGTGTGTACAGCAAAGGAGGCAATTCAAGGAGAAATGGGATGGTCAAGTTTTTATATAAGAGATGCAAAAAGCAAAATGAAAATATTTGGTAGATTACAGTTTATGGATAATAAAAGAATAGCCAAATAGTATTTAATTGGGTTACAAGTAAAGGGCAGGCAACGAAATGGGGAAAAAACATAATGCAGTATGCAGAAGATTTGGATAAAGAATTTATATCAGTATATTTGTACAAAAGGTGGAATGATTATGTTAGAAGGATTGTTGAGTGTTATAGTGGTAAGGAATGGGATAGAAGAATAGATGCATTAATAAAAAATAGGAAGTTGGAGAGAGGGAGAACTAGTATGGAGTGTAAAAAGAGTTTAAATATATATGGAAGTAACAGAACATTGTGTGCAAGTTAATTTATGATAATAGTAAGAAAAGTAGCTTATTGTTTAAGGCTCGTACCAGATCTTTAGCAACAAAAGAATATACTTGTAAATGTAAAAATATGGGTGATTTAGTCTGTAAGTTCTGTAAAGAAGGAAGAGAAAATATTAGGCATCTGTTAATTCAATGTAAATGCTTGGAAGCAGAAAGGGTACAAATAATGAAGTTATGGAAGAATAAATATGAACAAAGTGATTATACAGAAAGTGAGTTATTGGTTTTTATGATGGGTTTGGGAAAAGATAAGGGGAATTTAGATATGATGGCCATGGAGTTGACAAAGATTATGTTGTGAAAATGGGATTGACAGATTATTGGGAAAACTTAGGGTGGTGAATAAAAAGGGAAGTAAATGCCTAACAGGTTTCTCTGGGCATAGTTTCTGAGAGATTCCTGACTCCATATAAGGAGACATCACAGTGCATCACATCACATCACTTTAAGAAGTATCTTTGCAATGTTTTAAAATTTAAATAAAACAAATCATTATAAAAGTTTCCTTATTTAAAAAATATATAGCATGTTTTATTTTGATAGTTCATTTTTTTAATGTTTTTTAAACAAACAAAAAATATTGTAAATAATTTTTAATCAATGTGACTTACTTTCAAATATTAACAAACTATTTTCAGTAATGCTCAATGAGGGTAGTGTATATAAAGATTTAAAAAAGCTAATATTAAAAAGTATTTTAGTATCACTTTTTTAAAAAGTAACAATTTTTCTTTTGAGTCTAAAAGTTGATTTTTTAAATATGTTTTTTTTTTTTTTTTAAATATATAAATGTATATTGCAAATGATCTTTACTTAACACATATGATTTTAATTTCAAGCAATAAAATGACTTTGACATAATTGTAAAAAAATACAACAATGCTAAAAAATTAAAAATAATGGATATAAAAAATATTTATAATGAATCTATTTTGGGATTAAAAACCAAGATAATAATTGTTTCTTTAATCTCAATTGTGATTTTATATTTAACTTTAAATAAAAACATGAATGGAAAGGTCCAAAAGTTAATAATCAATTCTTATTTTTTATAATTTCTGGATCTCGCATTTTTTTTATTTCAAATTAAATATAAAAATCAATTGAGGTTGAAGAAACCGTTATTTTTTTTTAGTTTTTAGCTTCCATAATAAATAAAAGCATTCTATATAAATATTTTTATATCTATTATTATAATTTTTACAAGAGCATTATAAATTTTATTTGAACGTTGAATTCTACTACTAATTTTTGCTTTGTTAATTTTTTCTATATAAAACATTGTTTCCAAATATTTAAATTTATTTACTCTTTCAAATGTGTCATCTTAACTGGTAAATGTATATTTGTTGTAATTTACGAATAGAGAAACACTTTAAATCTATCTACATTTAATTGGAAACTCTTTTTTTTTTCAAAAGATAATCAAATATTGAATGAGATTTTCAATTTCTCCATTAATATCTCCCAACAAGACTACATCATCAGCAAAAGTCAATATAGAAATGCTATTTTTCAACTTTGTTCAAGATTTATGCAGTTTAATCAGGTGAATAATATATAATTGATATCAATTGAAAAAGATTTGAAGAGAAACATAACATGATAATGAACACTATGGATATAGATAAAAAAATTGAAATGATTATAAAAATGTCAGAATGTGAAAGTTTTGGCAATTAAAGATAGATATTTTGGCTGATCATTATAAATAAGAATGGAGAGGAATGGCAAAAGTTTGGAAATATTCTTTTAAGAAATCATTGATACCTGTGTGAATTTCTTTAATATAAAAGTTGTTTTCCTTAATAATAATTTTTTTAAAAAACTAAAAACTTATAAAATATTGTTGAATACTTTTAAAAATCAGGAAGGTAAGAAATTCTTCTTATTTGAATTTGTAACTTGTGAAGCTACGAGGTTTTGCCTAGGAAGTGAAAAAAAATTTGTTACACAATTTACAAAAAAATAATAGTATGATATGATTCAGTTTGCTCATGTTTTCACTATTATTATGATGATAACTCTACAAGCTGAAATAAAATAAATTAAAGGCAGTACTAATTCTAATACCGCTTTATATAGGGAGAAAATATTTTTAAAAAAATCCTCAATCAAGCAGTTAGCTTAATATACCACCAAATACTGCGCTAACACATAAAATGTTTAACCCATTTACAAAGACCTCATTGCAATTATTTTTTGTTGCTTTTAATAATAGCAAACCATAGTAATAAAACTCTATGTATAGGGAGAATAAAGCAATGTACATAATTTGGAAAAATACTTTTTATATAATATTTTATAAATAACCCTCTCCCCCCTTTTTTTAAATATGCAATGATATATAATATTAAAATGATTATTTATTTTTTAAATTATAAACATTTTGTCTTTTTTTATTACCTAATGTTCTTTAACTTTTAAAAATCGTTTTAAAACTGTTTTTATATAAATTTGACTTTACAGTTTTGATTTAAAAAATTATAAAATTAGATATTTTTTTATCTCTTCAGCTATTTAAATTACTTACAAATCATTTTTTAGTTATAAAAATTATATATATATATTTAAATATATAAAATATATTTAATTTTTATTTTACTTATAAAAAAAGTTAAAATTGTGTATAAAAAAGACTTAGTACTTATTAATGTATATATTTAATTAAAATAATTATATTATTTAAAAAATAGTTATATGTGCCAATGAAGTGTAAATACTTATACTGTAATAATAGTAAATAAAAAAAAACATCCATTTAACATCCCATCCCAGGACGAATGTCTCATTAAAAATTTCTTATATAGTAATATTCAAGTAGACAAAATTTCTTCTTAGGTTTTCCATCTTTTTTTTTAAGTGTCATAGCATCAGCCTGTACGCGAAACTGCAACCCGGGCAAATGCCTGTAAGTGCAAGGCAATCGCGCTGACCTCTCGAGCACCAATGCAAGACTAGGTTTTCCATATTTGTTTAATTTTTAGATAAAAATAGCATGATAGACAATATTTAATGCTAAGTTTAAATTGCTTTATTGGACCTAAACGAATTTTAGTTTTATCGATTTGAATTTCAACATTTAATCACATAGCAGTTAATGTGTGTATGTATAATAAAAATAACATTTTAATAACAAGTAGCTTTTAATTCTCAAGCAAAGTGACAGATGTAATTCTACTCACTAGTGAGATTTTATGAAAACCTTCAACTTTTGATTTTAATTTTTTGTTATTCATATCAGAATTTAATAATTTGGATTTTACACACATTGCAAAAGTAAAACTTTTTAATGATCATATTTGAACTGTCCAAATATAATAACAACAAAAGATGCTTTTGACATTGAACAGTTGGCTAAGAAGAGTCACTCCAGAAGACAAATAAAATCATTTTTAATTGACATTCATAATTAAAATGTGAATGAATAAAAATTAATCTCTGATAAATCTATCAAATTCTATTTTAAAATATTAAAATTACTTTTTAATATTTAGAATATTTTAAATTATCTTAATATGGTCTTTGGAATGACATATGAGCTGTAATTTTTATAATATGGGGTGATCATAATGATGTAGTTTTCTTTGTTGTAGTTGTGCTACAAGTTACTAGAAATATATGCATCTAAAATAAACATGTAGTATTATAACTTTTGATTTTTAATAATTATTACAATTTTGTAAAAATAGTCAAGAATTTTAATAAACTTAGCAAAAAGGCCAAGTTTTTATTTATGCCAAAATTTATCTTGAAATATTCCTGCAAATGATCTCAAAATGGATAACAAAAAGTGAAAAAGGCAGTCATAAAATTCTTTGACTCTATTGCTCTTTGATTATACTGTCCTATTTTGATTTTTTTTTAATTAAAAAATCAAGATTTTAAAACTATACAAATTTATATATTTTTTATTTTTTTAAAAATAGTATAATATCTCAATAGATGTGTCTACAATTGCAATTTTTAAAAAATACAATTATAACATTTCTTCTGAATTTATTTGACCTATGACCTGTGTGATGATGTGAGTAAAAATTACACATTAAATAACAACTAATGATAGAAATACTTTCAACTACTGACAAAATTATTAAAAAACTATATACCTATATAAAATGAATGCATTAACATCTACAATCCATTATTTATATTATACTCATGTTTTATAAATTTTTACATTAATTTCTTGACAACCCCTTCAACTGGCAAAAATCCTTTCATTGTTTTTTCTGGTGGTCATTTTTGCAATTATTCAACATTTGATTTAACATTAAAGTGTTATTCTGTATTAGAACTTAATAAATTGGCTTGATTTGCTAAAAGTATATAAATATTAATGAAAAAAATCCTCTAAAATTATATTTGAACATTGCAAATATAGAAAAAATAATATTAAAGACAATACATATTGAATAATTTTCTAATTGGGCAGTGTAAATAAAAGTCTGCTCAACCAGTGAAAAAATAAAATTAATGAAATCTTTGTCGATTCAACTTTTTTTAATAAATAATGAGAATTAAGAAATGTAAAGCTATTATAAATTTTTCAAATTCTGCTCTAAAAGTTAAAATTCCATTTATAATTTTTAAATATTATAAATATGCAGAAGTCATGGTAAAAAGACATTAATAATATTACAAACTTTAGTTTTCTGTTTACTGCTACAATTGAATTTCTTAATTTATGTTTTTAAAAATAAAACTTTTTTAAATAAAATCAATTTGCAATAATGTATTCTTCTGTTTTAAATAATTATTATACAAATATTGTGAAAGAAATATTGTAAATATTTAAATAAATTATGAAAATAAGGCAATTTTTTGCTCATTGCTAATAACAAAAAAAATGATTGTACAATTACCTTCACAACTGCTCTCTGCTTATCAGAATTCTTGTAAGCATGGTGATATCCTTTGAAGTTTAATTTGACTATATATTTCTGTAGACATCTGTTTTAACTGATAAAATATCTGAATTCAAATGTGGGTTGAGAAAATCAGAAAATCTATCTGATAAAGTAGTCCCTGATATTATTTAGCTGTACTGTGTTTTTATTTTTATTTTATTTTTGTGGTATGACATAATTTTGAATTAGGGAAAAAGTTATGTAACTTTTTTTTAAAAGAGTACTGACACATAGGAAGACTTATAAAATTAGATGTTTCTTCATAGTATTTAAATAAAACTGTATTCAATAAATCTTAGATTATAGTATTTAAGGGAAAGAGTAAACTGATGAGTGGATTATTGAAGATATTTGTCTTGAGAATGTGGAAAAATATAAACATGTAAATATTTTGTTGAGTGAAAAAAGAAATTGACCAGAATTAAAATTAAATTAAAAATAAAAAAATAAGATTGATGAAAAAATTGATTATTGTTTTATATCATAAATGTAAGATATGTAGAATTGATGATTTCTGATGTAAAATTTGGAAATAATACATATTGTATTGGCCAGTGAAATTAAATATTTTTAAATAGAATACAAAAAGGAACCAATAGGTAAGAAATAATTGGAAATTTGTGGATAGTAATGGGTTTTTTCAATAAAAAATTGTATGATCTTTTTTAATGAAAAAAATTTTTTAAAGTTTAAAATGTTTGGAAAGTTGAAATATAGTAATAAAAAATAGCAAAGAACAACAACAATTGAGCCAAAAAAGAAAAGTTAATAAATAAATAATTTATTTTCATGTAATTATGCAAAAAATGAGATATTGCCATACATATTTATGAGGAACGGGGAAAAAATTAGATAAGCTAGATAACAAAAAAGAATAAAAATGTGAAAAACGATTATGAATAAAAATAGTTTCAAGCTATCAAAAAACCAAAAATTATATAAAATATGAAAAAGAAAAATATTGTTATTTGAGGCACAAGAAAAAAACTTTAGATACTAGAAAAGATTGACAAATGTGAAATAAGAATTTGAATTTTAGATATGGTTGTGTAAAAATCAACTTGTTTTCGGAATGTCAAATATTGTTAGAAAATTAGCAAGATAAGTTATATGAAAAGTGGAACAACTTTAAAGATAAAAAGAATACAAAAAGAAAAATAATATATTTCTAATTATGTTTTTTTGTAATGAAATATGAATAATGACAATAGGATAATGGAACTAATGAAACAGCTTTTATTAAATAAAATTTATGAAAGAACACAAACAGGAATTAGACCTGGAAAAATGGTAATTCACTAAGGAATAATAAATAAATTAGTGTTTGCAATGTATAATAGAATGTTTAAATTGATTATTAGGGTATTTGGATATATGTCTAACAATTACCAATCTATATAACATATGTACATTTGTAAGATTACTGATTATTTTCAATAATTAAAATGATGATGAGCATTCTTTCCAAAAACATAGTCTTGTGCATTTCATGAACAAAATTAGCATATGAAATATTTATAAAAAATATTTTTATTGGGGAAAATGCTTGTCCAAAATATTAATAAAATATATCTTTTTATGAGTGACTATTAGACAGGTCATTTTTACTAGTCAATTATTTAAAAGATGTTTTACTTTTATATATGATAAAAAAATTGTTAAAAGTAGAAGTTGTTTGGTTTGAGGGATTCTTAAAGCATTTGTATAAATGTATCATTATCAATAGGTATTTAGTTTAAATTCTATTTTTTGTAAATTTTCTAAATAACTATTTACTGATATTTTATATCTATTTAATTTGATTAATATACCAGAAAATAATGCACTCTTATGAGTTATATATATATATATATATATATATATGTGTGTGTGTGTGTGTGTGTGTGAATTTTAATATTCTCATGGATAAATGATGAATTCATAGTATTATTTCCAGGAGCTTCCATATAAGAAAAATATAATAGCTAACTAGCAGACATTTCAGTACAATAACAAATACGTTTCTCAGAGATTCTTCTTTCTCAAATTATGAAAAAAGTAATTGTTATTGTACGGAAACATCAGCTATTTAGATATATTTTTATTATGTGGAAGCTCCTGGAAATAATACTATGAATATATATATATATAATCAAAACTACCCCAAATCCAAAATGCAACCAGACCAGCATAAAAATAATATTAAAACATTATATATATATATATATATATATATATATATATATATATATATATATATATATATATATATATATATATATATATATATATATATATATATATATATATATATATATTGTGCCATTACAATTTAGTCATTAGCTAAATTTATAGTAATGTGCATGTAAGAAAATGTAAAACAAACCCTACCAGATCAAAATTTTAAACGCTTTAGACAAAAAGAGAGTGGGACAGCAATTATATGCTTTACTTGTTTGTGTGTTAATAAATCTCAAAAAGAGCAGTACACACATTTAATTTTTAATTTTTCTTTAAAAAGCAAAGTTATAATGCATACGTATAAGCAGTGTATGTGTAAGTTATTTAATTGTTTTATATTTCAAATATTAAACACTTTGACTTTCTTTAAAACTAACCTATGCTTGATCAATTTTAATATCTTATTCTATACATCTATTTTGCTTTTCTATAACTGTAATTGGGATTTAAAAGCTAAGGATTTAATTTTAAATGTTAGGGTTATAATTTCTGAACTAGCATTTATATTATGAGTCAACCAGATTTATAAATGATTGGAATAATGGCAGTGTGTATGCTTGGATATATTACATACATAAACTACATTTTTTTATTTATTAAATATTGAAAGAAAATTGAGAAAATCTGTTAAAATTTTTTTTTATTCAACAGTTTGTACAGGAAAGGTTAAATCTGTCAAATTATTTTTTTTGTACAATTTTATGTTAAAAGAGGAAATCTGTTGAATCAGATATCTATTTTTGTAGCAATTTTGTTTTTGTAACTTGATTGTTTGTCACTTTGGGAGCTTAATCTGGATGGAAACTCTAATTTTGAAATTGTCTTATCTTAAGATCTAAAGAAGGAAGCTCAAAAATTTGAAATGTTACCTAAGTGTAAGAAAAAAAAGGATTAAGTCTATTTTTTTTTAAAACAAAAGTGTCTGGAAAAAGGATTAAACTTTTCAGTTGAAAAGTAATTTAGTTGAAAATAAATTAGAAATCTAATTAAAATGAATTTGACCAAAAATAGCAAGTGACGCTATCTCTGATTGGTTAAGTTAGCTAAAAAAATTGGATATAAAAAGCTGTCTGGAAAAATCAGTTGAATTATTATTGTGATTATGATTCAGATTATTAGACTATTAAATTGAATGTTGAAAATATAAGAAATGACTGGCTAGAAAAATTATATGTATGTCCCATCTTGTCCTGACCATCTGGAAAACTGCACATCATATAGGAAAGAAAAGATGTTTTGTCTAAAATAATATTCTACATCTTTCAACTGACCAGAGAAATAAGATGTTTTAATAGAAGGAAGAAAGCATTCACCTGCATTCAATGAAAGATGAATTAATCTACCGATAAATATTAATCATCAAGTCCAATTAATTGTTCCAACAACTGAGTTTAAATCCAGGAAATTTATAACATGAAAACAACTGCTGTATTTCATTCACTAAAAGAATAATGCTTGACAGGAAGAGAAGAAAAATTGATAATGATTTCCAAATTATCCACTAAAGCAAATAACCTCAATAGGATCCTCATCATCAAATAATTATATACTTCAAGAAAGTGATTGTTCCAAAGAACATGGAAATTATTGCTGCCAAGTATAGACAGTATACAAGACAAGTGAACCCTTGGATTGGTAGTATGACTTTTATATCTATTTTCTTTATGAAATCAGAGTATTAATAAAAATTTAGTAATAAAGTGACATATTTTATTTAAAGAACTTTTAAAGACAATTCAGATCGATGGAAACCAAGAATGTCTTAATAATAATAGCTTTGAACTACATAAATGATTTTGAATGTATCAAAATTTATTTGTTTATTAATTTTACAGTTATGAAATATTAATGTGTAAAATAATTTTTTTTACGGTATTATGATTTTAGTTTTAACTAATATATTATTATTATTTTGGGATAAAACATGCACATACATATTAATATTTTACATGTGTATAATTGCGAGTGAATGTGAAATAATAGGTGGTGTTAAAATATTAAATTATTTTGTCTTGAGAAAGTATAGATTTCAGCGCTTAGAAGGGAGGGGGAGATAATGATTTAAAACTCTTTTCTAAGAACTTGATTTTTCTAATTTCTATTAACATTTTTTTTAACATTCTACTTACATATTAGATTTATAAAGTATGTGTGCTAATGAGCAGATAATTTTTTTTTTCTTGAAATACTTTTCTCATGGAGTGAAAATCATGGTCAATGTGACATCCAACTTAATACAATATACATTTAAAGGGAAAGGGGGAAGAACTTGAAATTAATCTGAGGATTGCTATATAATCAATTATTATTATTATTATTATTATTATTATTATTATTATTATTATTATTATTATTATTATTATTATTATTATTATTATTATTATTATTATTATTATTATTATTATTATTCATGTCAATTTTCATGTTTCTCTAGAAATTTTTATGTATATGTTAGAAATGCAGTAATAAATATTAGTTTGTTTTATTAAATGAGGCGTATATATTTCATTAAGTGTATTCTTTTGTTAAGTGTGATCATTCATCATCATCAGTGGTTGAATATCAGTTATTTAAGATATAAGTAAATATGCTAAAATTAAGCAATAATTATGAATTTCTGTATAAAAATTAGTTTTATGTTTAGGCTTAGTCCTAGAGCGGTAGTTGAAACCCTTGTCATTATCGTTATTATTATTATCATCATCATCATCATCAAGGTTTTAATTAATGAGCTGTTTAACTGTTTAAAGGCCATAAATAAATATTGATTTTATAATATTTAGTGATTTCTTAGTATTATTATAACCACATCCCGTCATCTATTTCATGCAAGGATGAGTGAATTGCCATCCTAAATTAGTTATATATAATCTGAGCTAGTAAACTTATAAAAATATTGAAACACATTTGTTATGCTAAGATCTAAGAAATGATTTATGTCTAATGAACTCCACTGTGGTTTATAGATGTTTTAGTTTTACCTAAATATTAGTGCGTATAGTGATATGGCTCAAAAAGCAAAATCTCCCATTTTCATTAGAAATAAAGTACCAAAAGGGGATTCAAACCTGGTACATGTGAAAAGGTTATTAGATATAACTATGTCTAGATTCAAATAATCTAGTGGTGCCCTGCTGGACCATATTCACTTAGTATTTGTTTAAACATGCACTTAACATCAAACCAAGAAATGAAAGTGGATAAGATCTACTGTCTGTATACCTGAGTTATATTTTATTGAATTACTAGTGGACTCACCTCATGTGATTTCATATACCTGAGTTATAATTCTTGTTGTTAATAATTTGCTTATAATTATTGATAGTGGGATATCTTGAGAAATCTAATTACAGAAATATGTTTCATTTCATCCAATGACCCATAATATGATAGATAACTCAGTCTGATCTTTGGTTTAATAGCCACTACTCATGTTAAATAATTCTTCTCTTTTGATATAAAATCTACAATGCATTTTTCGTTTATTGAGCTAGAGATTTATATTTGAATCTTTTCCTAATTATTAAATACATTTGGATCGTTTGATCATCTTTATTAAGTTACATTTTTTTAACAATACTGGAATATTTGAGATTTTTACAATACTTGAATTTTTTTTGATTCTTTAATAGACCAGATCTCATTTGGTTACATGGATCTGTGATCAAACTTTAATTTGGTTACAATATATATATATATATATATATATATATATATATATATATATATATATATATATATATATATATATATATATATATTATACGATCCCAAACAATAATGGAGACAGCAATCTACATATCTGTAACTACCAGGGTGCCATCTAGGCATTAAAACCTAAAAAAATTTATAGAGTAGGCAGACACGCGCTGTTAAGATTCCACTTTATTTAAATATTCAGATCATTAGCCCAAGTCACTAGCTCAGAGGAATAGCAGAGAAAATAAAATATACATTTTATATCTTAAATATAAAAGAATAAAAGCCACTGCCAGAAATTAACACATAAAAATATTTATTTACACACATATAAAATAACATTTAAATTTTGAGGAATAAATTCAACATTTTATATTTTTCTATTAATCTTTAGTTTTACATTTATTTAAGTTTCAATGAGTTTAATATTTTATTTAGATAGTCAAGTATGAATAGACTACACAGATCTGCATTTGAAAAGAAAATATTCTTCCCTGATTTAACCTTAGGCAACAAATTTCGCAATCAAACCGGCGCCAATCCATCTGATACATTTATGTATTCAATGTAGCATGAAAATACGACAACACAAAATACCATACTGTCAAGAATGCACATCTGAACAGCAAGTAGAATTAGAGAAAAAATTGACTCTCTACCAACCAGGAATGTGACATCTGTTGGCGAGTAGAACAATAAACATAAAACTCCATAGGAATGGACTGCAGTCCTTTGCCGTCTTACAAACTCATCCATAGGCAAACAGAAGGTGTGTGGTATATATATATAATCCTGCCCATAGTGGATCTCATACTACATCTACAATTACACAAATATATCCAATCCATTGAACCAATTCAACTACGAAATGAATAACCTAAGATTACCCTCCCTTAATATAACTTTACAAAACTATATAGCCATTCATGCCAGACTTAAATTTAACATTTAAATACGTTCGCACAGATTATTTTTATACAATTTGTTTTATAATGTCGAGTATAGATCTGCTGCACAGATTCCACGGTCAAAAACATTCCAAATTAAACACAACCGATCAAAATACAAAGTCAATCGATAACATCAATTGCTGAGGGAATACAGGAGACCCTTTGGTGTTCATCATAAGACACTGCAGTGACATTGTTGACTTATATGTTCTAATCGACTGTGGAAACCACAACATAATCAACCACTAACGAATCTATGCAACGTCTATACCCAACTTAAATGTAATGCATTTAATAATTTCTACAATAAATATTATTACAAATAAAAATAATAAAAATAGAAATGATTTTAGCAAAACTTAACTATATAAATTTAAACAATCAATTATTAATTTGAAAATCAAATAAGAGTTCATTTTAAAATTTAAATTAGCTGAATCTTTAAAAAAAACAATGATGAAAGTTCTTAATTACTTTTTTTTGTTGTTGTTAATTTGTAAAGTTCATAGCTCACGGTAGAAGAGTCCAGGTTTCTGCTTTTAATTCCCACGATGCCTCCATTGGAAGATAATGTTCTGGAGATGGCAATAGCTGGTTCAAGGAATCACAGTCTTTTCATTTTTTTTTTTAAATAAAGAGTGTGGTATGTGCATCCTACCACATCTCTCAAACACAAAATGCTGGAACTGTCAGAAAAAACTGTATTTCCCTTTTTATATTATCCACACGGATTCAATCAACAAAACATCATTAATCCATCACTTTCGTTAGGGTCCGAGCCAAGGCTTAGTGCTTCCATTGGTCAAGTTAATTTCTCTTTATTTTCTTATCTATCCTTCATCAGATCATTTTAATTATACAAGATCCCAAGGTTAGCTTGCTTTTCAAACAATTTATAAACAATAATTTCCATTTACAGATTACAAGAATTAATTAATACCTGTTTTTATTTTTAAATCTTGTACTTTTTTTTTATAAAAAAGTACGTTCAAATATTTATTTATTTGTTTTTTAAAAAAAAAATATTTTTAAAGCTTGGCATCTGTGCGAATGTATATACGTTTAACAAACATTTTAATTTTAGCATTTAGTTTTTTACTTTTATTTGTGAACTTTTAAGTTTTATTTTAAATTAATGTAATGACATATTTATATATCGTTACATATCAATAAACTTCCTCAAAAAAACAAAAAACATTTAAAAAAAAAAAGACTTTACTTAGTGTTAGTAATTTCGTTACACAAATTGATTATATATGAAAATTTCAAAAGGACAAAACTTTTTTACGAGACAAAACAGTAATTACACACAAATATAATGATTTAAAAAAAAAGTTGACTGTTGATTCCCTATTCCCAGCTAAATTTCTGCCCCCGCCCTTCCAAGTTTCATTTCTCCTACCTTTAACTATTACTTAGGCAAGTTGAACGATTAGATTTTAATTTAACAAGACTTTTTTTAAAAAAAATTATGATTTATATTTATTATTACGTTTTATTCCTTGCATTTATATTTACATATGCACAATTTTTCTTACTGGCAGCACTTTTTAAACAAAACATAATATAACCTTACGTTAATACAACAAATATATTTATACTAATTTCAGAAAAAATACTATGGGCATGATTCACTTTTAAAATTCTCAGGGCACTCGTGTTATTAAAGATCGGCCCAAGTTGGGTAGCCAGTTATAATGATCCCAAACAATAGTGGAGACAGCAATCTACGTATCTGCAACTGCCAGGGCACCATCTAGGCATTTAAACCTAGAAAAATTTATAAAGTAGGCAGATATGCGCTGTTAAGATTCCACTTTATTTAAATATTCAGATCGTTAGCCCAAGTCACTAACTCAGAGGAGTAGCAGAGATAATAAAATATACATTTTATATCTTAAATATAAAAGAATAAAAGCCACTGCCAGAAATTAACACTTAAAAATATTTATTTACGCACATATAAAATAACATTTAAATTTTGAGGAATAAATTCAACATTTTAGATTTTTCTATTAATCTTTAGTTTTACATTTATTTAAGTTTCAATGAGTTTAATATTTTATTTAGATAGTCGAGTATGAATAGACTACACAGATCTGCATTTGAAAAGAAAATATTCTTCCCTGATTTAACCTTAGGCAACAAATTTCGCAATCAAACCGGCACCAATCCATCTGATACATTTATGTATTCAATGTAGCATGAAAATACGACAACACAAAATACCATACTGTCAGGAATGCACATCTGAACAGCAAGTAGAATTAGAGAAAAAATTGACTCTCTACTAACCAGGAATGCGACATCTGTTGGAGAGTAGAACAATAAACATAAAACTCCATAGGAATGGACTGCGGTCCTTTGCCGTCTTACAAACCCATCAATAGGCAAACAGAAGGTGTGTGGCATATATATGTAATCCTGCCCATAGCGGATCTCATACTACATCTATAATTACACAAATATATCCAATCCATTGAACCAATTCAACTACAAAATGAATAACCTAAGATTACCTTCCCTTAATATAACTTTACAAAACTATATAGCCATTCACGCCCGACTTAAATTTAACATTTAAATACATTCGCACAGATTATTTTTATACAATTTGTTTTATAATGTCAAGTATAGATCGGCTGCACAGATTCCACGGTCAAAAACATTCCAAATTAAACACAACCGATCAAAATACAAAGTCAATCCATAACGTCAATTGCTGAGGGAATACAGGAGACCCTTTGGTGTTCATCATAAGACACCGCAGTGACATCGTTGACTTATATGTTCTAATCGACTGTGGAAACCACAACATAATCAACCGCTAACGAATCTATGCAATGTCTATACCCAACTTAAATGTAATGCATTTAATAATTTCTACAATAAATATTATTACAAATAAAAATAATAAAAATGGAAATGATTTTAGCAAAACTTAACTATATAAATTTAAACAATCAATTATTAATTTGAAAATCAAATAAGAGTTCATTTTAAAATTTAAATTAGCTGAATCTTTAAAAAAAACAATGACGAAAGTTCTTAATTACTTTTTTTTGTTGTTGTTAATTTGTAAAGTTCATAGCTCACGGGAGAAGAGTCCAGGTTTCTGCTTTTAATTCCCACAATGCCTCCATTGGAAGATAATGTTCTGGAGATGGCAATAGCTGATTCAAGGTATCACAGTCTTTTCATTTTTTTTTTAAATAGAGAGTGTGGTATGTGTGTCCTACCACATCTCTCAAACACAAAATGCTGGAACTGTCAGAAAAAACTGTATTTCCCTTTTTATATTATCCACATGGATTCAATCAACAAAACGTCATTAATCCATCACTTTCATTAGGGTCCAAGCCAAGGCTTAGTGCTTCCATTGGTCAAGCTAATTTCTCTTTATTTTCTTATCTATCTTTCATCAGATCATTTTAATTATACAAGAGCCCAAGGCTAGCTTGCTTTTTAAACAATTTATAAACAATCATTTCCATTTACAGATTACAAGAATTAATTAATACCTGTTTTTATTTTTAAATTTTGTACTTTTTTTTATAAAAAAGTACGTTTAAATACTTATTTATTTGTTGTTTTTTTTTTTTTAAAAATTTTTAAAGTTTGGCATCTGTGCGAATGTATATATGTTTAACAAACATTTTAATTTTAGCGTTTAGTTTTTTACTTTTATTTGCGAACTTTTAAGTTTTTATTTTAAATTAATGTAATGACATATTTATATATCGTTACAATATATATATATATATATATATATATATATATATATATATATATATATATATATATATATATATATATATATTAAAATGTTAAAGGAGTAAAAGTAAATGGAGATTACTTAAATCATTTAGATTTTACAGATGATGTAATTGTTTTTGCAAATAATGCCTTAGAGCTTCAGGAAATCAAGAGTTATCAGATGTAAGTAAAGAAGTATGACTAAAGGTAAATGTCAAAAAGACTAAAGCAATGTTCAATGGGTTTTCTCAAAAGTTAAAAATAAAGATTGATTATGATGAGTTAGAAGAAGTTAACAACTACAAATACTTTGGTCAGATTATTACTACAGATGGAAACATAATAGATGAAATTAATCATAGAATTAAATTTGGTTGGAATGCTTTTGATAGAAATGATTTAATATTAAAAAATATACCTATGTGTTTGAAAAGGAAGATTTTTAATAAAAGTGTTTTATCAGTTTTCATTTATGGATCTGAAATTTGGGTACTTAATAGAAGAGCAATATAGAGACTTCAGGCCACTCAAAGAAGTATGGAGAGATGGATGATAGGAATAACAACAAGTCATTGAAAATAAAATATATGGGTAAGAGAACAATCAAGTGTTACTGATATTGTTGAAAGAATTAAAAAACTAAAGTGGAGTTGGGCTGGAGATATTGCTAAAGTGAATTCCAACAGATTTTAAAAGTCCCAGAAAGAGATCACATATGAAATGGATGGATGAAATAAGAAAGCATGCAGGATAATGTGGAGAAGAGATGCTAAAGATTTGAGAAAAAGGATAAACTTGAGGAGACCTTCATTCTGCAGTGAATTAATGATGGTTGATAATGATAATGATATATATATATATATATATATATATAAAAAAAATACATTAACTATATATAATATATTATATATATATATATATATATATAATGTATTTTTTTTAGTTAAACTGTGTATTATTTACCAACATTTTGCCATAACATCTACCATTTTCACTGTCAAGTTTTTTACCAAAAATATATTGTTTTTATCATATGACTGTCAAAACATTATATATGACTTGCTTTATATAGATATTATAATTGAAATAATAAATTTAATGGTTTACAAACTATTATGAACAATTCTTAAATCTACAGAAGTCCTTTTGGTTAATTTTTTAACCTGCCTCAACTGCCATTAAATTAAAAAAAAAAAGTGGAAGCAAACGTCATCAATTCAAATCCCACAAATCTCATATTTTAATGTTAGCACCTTGTCAATTTATTAAATGCATTTTATTCCTGTTTATAAAAATTGCCTCTTTAATTTTTCTTTTACTATGTTTTCTCTCTTCATGAAGAATTTTCACATTTTCAAAATTAAATTTAAATGTATATTTACATGTTTTTTCGTGATCAAAGAAAACCGGAGACATTAAATCACCATTATTTTTACTTTTTACATGCTTATATAACAATTCATGCTTTCTCAATCTCTTCTCAATACCGCACAATTGAGGCAGGTTTAAGAAATTAACCAAAAGTACTTCTGCAGATTTAAGGATTGTTTGTAATAGTTTGTAAACCATTAAATTTATTATTTCAATTATAATTACAATTTTGTTTTTAATTAACAGACATTTTATTTATTATATATATATAAATTTAAATTTTGTTATATATATATATATAATACATCAAAAATTATTATTAAAACATGATCTTTTGTAAATTTCTCAGATCAATTTTTCTCACTGTAGACATTTATTATGGAACAACCTCCATTTAATTTAGCTTAAGATTTGAAATATCTGAACACTTATACTTATAATGATAATCAGACTTTCAATTTATAAGCCTTGCTTATAACCTGTTTAATTTTAAAACTTGAATATTTTAGCAATGCCACCTAATAAGTTTATAATAATAGTACATTGTATCAGATTTTAGACTACTGTTTTAATTTAACAGTTTCACTATTTTCTTTTAGTTTTTAGTTTTATTTTTAGATGGCAAGTGCAATTAGGTAAGAAAATTCTAATAAGCAAGTGGTAACTTGAGAATTGCAGCAGAAATTGTTTAGATATTGATAAAGCAGAAAGGTAAGTTTGTTTTTTTCTAAAGCTAGTTTTGTTATATAAAAGATATTTTCATTGTTAGAAAGATATTTTTATAATAAATATAAAATTTCTTTTATTTACTTCATTTTAAAGAGGTTAAACTTACATGGTGAAAAATAATTTTTTTTACATATATACTATGCTAGTAAAGATCAATAATTAAGCTTTTTATTATTATTTTTTAAAATAATGTGATTCTTTTAACATATTTTCATTAATAGTAAATAAACTGAAAAGTAATTTTATTTTGCAATGAATTCAATCCATATTGATGGCCATTTATATAAAAAATTAATTGTACTATTTTATCTTTGATTTAGTTACATTTAATTATCATTTTGATGTTCCAAACTCTTAATGAAATAATAAATATAACACTATTAAAATTTGATATATAATAAATTATATATTGTATCTGTTATATTTGTAACCAATCAATTTTTTCCAGATTTGCACTGCACTATACATATTAAAACATTCATGATGTAAATTAAACAGGTCACATTCAAGCCTTATAAATTATGATAATAATTGTTTCAATTTGATATTTAGACATTTCAAATCCTTACCTCAGATGATAAATAAAGTTTATTTCATGTTGTTATTATGCAAAATGCATATGTAATGAAAGAGTTGGTTCTGAAAAAATGTATTGCATAACTCATAATTGAATAATTCGATTTGAAGGAATGTTTTAAATATAAGTGATACAAAGGGAAAGTTTAACCAAGGTAGTAATATGGTCTGGCATACTTCAAAGTATTATTATATACATTTAGCATAAATTAGAATATTTGTAAGCAAAGAATCAATATCAAAACTCACCAAAATAGTATATTTTTCAAGCTTTAAATTTTTGTGACTTTAATAATATCATACCTTGTATTAGAGTATCCATTAATCTAACTAAATCACTGGTAGAAAATCCTGTAGTAGTCACTATGTATTTTTGGTAATCATAAACTTTGGAACAAGTAGAAAAAAATTTACTTAAAGAATTTTGTTTTTAAATTTCTTTACAAATTGGTAATTCATTAATAATACTTTTTGTTATTTTCTCTAGGTAAGTAGTATAAGCTTAAATTATTTTTATATAAGTATTATCATTTAGAAAATTAGACTAATTTTTTTATAAATGTCATAATCCATGGTTGCAATTGCTTTTCATTTGACTGACAGAAGTAAACATATAAATTTATCTGATATTTTTGTTGTTTAAAGTTAGCCTTTCTACTTTTGATACATTATTTTTGGGATATTTTAAAAATATTACAATTCTCAATAATATCTATAATAGATTCTATTTTTTTCTAAAACCGACTTCACATTAAATTAATTTATTTAAACAGTATACAGTAAATATTAAACAAAAAATCTAAAATCTTTTGCTAGAATTTAAACTGTCATGTGGGTGTAAAAAGTATATCATCAGTCTTATAAGAGATGAATATGATAATACAGAAAAGTGACACTAATCATCATCAGCATTCTTCTTACATGTTATCGATATTGGTCACAATATAGATTTTTTTAACAACTACTATCATTCATTCCTCATATTGCATAAAAATTTTATTTATTGAATAAATTTTTAATTTGTTCCATCTATGTATTGAAGAATATCTGTAATAGTTTTTAAAAAATTATTGCTTGTCCAGACAATGTAAACTGTAATCCGTCTAAATAAGAGTAGAGGATTAAAATGATAGTTTTGGGTTGTGATCCAACAAAGTTGATATCCACTATATGCTACTTCACTACTGCACTAAATCATGAAGAGCATAATATATATATATATAAATTATTAATCAATGTCTGTATTCCAATTATATATATATATATATATATATATATATATATATATAATCAATGTCTGTATTCCAATTATATATATATATATATATAAAATCATCCCATATGAAATCCAGAATCACTCTCTGAAAAATAAATATATTACAGACCATATTTCAAAATAGCCAGCCTCAAAATAATATCACTTTGAGGCTGGTTGTTTTGAAATATAGACTAATATATTTATTTCACAGAGGGTGGTGCTGTATTTTTTATATACCATTTTGAGGCTAGCTATTTTGAAATACGAATTCTAATATATTTATATCACAAAGGGCAGTGTTGTATTTTTTAACCATGTGGGAAAATTTGGATGTTTATTTTAGTGTAGCATTAGCATTGGGATATATGCATATACAATATTAGAAAATTTATAGTGTAAAACATTTTGTAAATATATTATGAATGAAGATTTCTCTAATTACATTACAGTCTTAATTATGTGATCGTTGAAGAAATATTTCTTTATATTGATGGGTAGCTACTAGTTCACTGAATGGTGGAGAATTAAATAAAGACAAACATTTCTTAAGCATACATAATAAAAAGCACGCTTCCCTTTTGGTTGAAATCCAAAGGAAATTTTACTGTCTCTCAACTGTTAAATCTCTTTATGTAGAAATTATTTATATGGCAGTGCTCTTAATTATTAAAGGTAATTAATAATCTTTGAAAATTACTAAGATAAATCGTAAAGTATTTAAAAATGTATAATCTAATAAGAGAATCTTTTCAAAAATGATTTATTAACAAATTATGTAAAATGTAACCTTATCATTTACAACTTTGTTAATGCTATATACCTAACAACATACTGTAGTGCAGGCATCATTCAACAAAAAAGTAAAATAAGTGGGCACCAGAATCAAGCTTGTGACCACTCCAATCATTTTATCTCCATGCATGTAAATGAATACTATGGCATGATAAAGCTATAGAGGCTGATGAGACAATGATATCAAATAAATAGGATTCTACAAATACTTAATAGATAAAATAAATATTTAATAATATTTTGGAAATAATTTATTAATAATAAATTTTAAAAATATGCACACACGATTTGGAATTATAAAAGAAAAGAAAAATGTATATTGATTTTAATCAAAATGATCATAAAACAGAAAGAAAATCTTAAGATAATATTTATTCACTTTTTTAACTGTTTTCATTTGATACACTTTTAATGTCAATATTATGATTGAAAATGTAAGAATAAGTTTAAACCTCTTTTGAAAAATTTAAAAAAATAAAGTATAAATACTATTGCCTCATATGTTTTATCAAGAGATAATAATTTTAATATATATTTTTTATACTTTTCAAGTTCATAATCTACCAAACATTTAATAAATTTCAAATATATTCTAATGTAGAAAAATATATGTTTATTACATATATGAATGTGTGGATAAATGTAAATGTGCATACTTAGATATGGAAATAATAATAATTGAAAATGGGAGTAGGGTAAAAATGTCTAGCATTTATTTATGATTGCATAACAAATATGCTAAAAGTCATCGTTATCCAGTCATACAAGTAAACATTTTTATTAAATAATAGCTGGATTTCACATAATTGACTTGTCATTATACTCAAAAGCATCATAAGCATTGACTATTAAATAGAAAAATTACATTCTGAGAAATTCTAATATACAATATCTTAAGTATTAAAGGAGCATATATATAAATTATTATTTTTGAGATCTAACGATTTTTCTTTCAAAAGTTAACCTTGATAATGACGGTTGCTAGTCCATCGAAATATTGGATTGTAATGCAAAAAATACACGGTTTTTTTCCAAAAATAATAATTTATCTATACCATATAACCGTAATATATATATATATTATTCCTGAGATAGTTACTCAAACTAGAAATATTAAGTAATCTGAATAGTGATATAATAAATACTAGTCTATAAAATAAATAATCATAATAATATACTGCAGAGAGAAATGCATGTTTATAAATGGTAATGTAAGCACATTATATTTTTAAAAACATGAACGTTCATACGACAAGAACTATTTTATAAAAAGGAAATATAATCATATCCATACTTTCTATTAAAATGGCAAACAAACACAAAACTAATAATGTGGAAAATATAAATAGAATTCAATTAAGTATTAGAAATTCATTCTTAATCATATATATATACCATACAATCATGTCTATAAACAACCAATTTTTACAAACTCCTAATCTTAACAACTGATTTTCCCTAATAATAAGCGTTTATATGATATAAATTACAACTCTCAGAAAGACTGCTAGATATCAAAATTGTAAGGAACAAAATAATAAACGGCTACGTATACATAAAAAATTGCATAAAGAAACAGAAATACAATGTTTATTATAATAAGTACAATGAAAAAGAATGAATATTTAAAAAAAATAGTAAATGTTATATTTTTGATTTGTTTTGCGGGTAAAGATGCTTCTATTTCAAAAATTAGATATATAAAAAAAATTATTTAAAAATTAATATTTTAAAAATTTCGTAGAATTTATACAATAGTTGTGTTATCAAAATATGTTAATTTAACTTTGTTTTAAAAATAAATAAATATATATGTTTTTTACTTTCATATTGTTTCTAAACGTACTTTGAAAAGGTCATCATAACGTCGTAGATAAATCAATACTACAAATAATACCAAATACTACCCTTATATGTCAAATTGTTTCTTCACTGAAAAACAAATGTTATATTGATTTGAGATTGCAAGAATATATTAATTTTTATTAACTGTTTATAAAGTTTAGAGTAAAAGTTAAGGAATATTTTTAAAAAGATTATACTAAAAAATATAAATATAAAAATACGATTTTTTAATATATGCATTATTTTTTTGTTTTGATATCAAAAATTGTATGCATATATATGAATACTTTATATTTTTAAGTGTACAGTTATATTCTTAATATTCAATGATTGTTACTATCATTCTTTTAACTAAAATACATTTTACTTAATCATGTATAGATAATAAATATAATTTACAGATGTACTTAATATTCTCCGCTTCACAACACATTTTTGAAACATATGAATAATGACATCTTACGAGATAAATAACCCCCAAAATGCATTTTATGATAAACTAGAACTAATTAATTGGCTCCGATTACAATCTCTCACATATATCTTTGTTCTATGGTATTTATTAATAAACATTATTACATTCTGATTTAAAACTGTCAAGCTTACTCAAACCACAATTGTACATGATTTACTATATGTTGCAGTCAAACTAAAAATACAATAATAGAAATGAATAGTTGGAAATAATTATATGCTGGAAGTTTGCTCAAAGATACATTGATTAACTACTCAGTAGGATTCAATAAGTAAAAGATATAATACTTATTATTGCCAATAATAATTTACAATTCCTAAACATTTTCATAGCATAAATTATTCTAGCATCTCAAAATTTAAATTATCCTCTAAAATAGTAAAACACTTTAACATCACTAGAATGCACAATAATATATTAAAACTATAATATATAATGTAATTGCATGCCATTTTAAAAACTAAAATCTATATCAAATATATCATTCCAATTATGAAATCTACTTTTTAAAAAGGACTTTGAAAAATCTTTAAACAAAAGCAAGACAAAGAATTCAAAAAATGTAAGCTCACAAAATCAGAACTTTGGAGAGCAGTTCACATTTTTTTCTATCTTAAATCCATCTACCATAAGCTTGAGTAATTAATGAATATTAGATGATCATTCCACTAGATTGGTAATGATTGTAGTAAGGTGTAAAAGCTAAAATACACAAAACTGATTAAAATATCTAAAACAGTAAATAAGCAATAAACATTTATTCATTAAGAATTATGAAAAGATAAAGGTAAGTGCCCTTAGGAGAATGACACATTTCAATCAGGAGTTAAAACTATGCCATATAATACTTTTAATTTTCATAGTCAGAATTTCAAGGTTTGCCCAACTCAGACTAGTGTTATCAGATCATGAAAATCATTTGTCAAACATAAAAATAAAAACAAGAAATAATTAATAAGCCAAAAAATAAACAAAATAAATTATTTTATACTAAAATTCATATATATATATCCAGATTTCAGAATAAATCATATGGTATAATAAATTCTAAAGCAAATAAGAAAAGAATACTTTTGTTGATATTAATACCAAAAGGCTCTGAGATTCAAAAAGAACAACTTACAAAATAAAATAAAATGTTTATATATTATTAAAGTTATATATATATATATATATATATATATATATATATATATATATGATCACTAGATGGAGCTTTACCAATAGCACACAATCAAGTTTTGTTTACACAAATGCTGAGAGATATAGAATTCAATATTTCTTTCAAATTGTCTCCAACCTTTAAACCATGGTTTTGAGCTAGTGGGCTCACATCAGTAAAGGGCAGGAAGACAAGAAAAAATTCATGCTTTCAGGCTGATAGAAAAGTGTTTCATAAATGCTTATTAGTAGAGTTGGCATTTATATCTAATTTCTGGTCTTCCTGCTCTTTACAGACGTGAACCAACTAGCTTGAAACCATGGTTTAAAGGTTGGAGACAATTTGAAAGAGAAATTGAATTCTATCTCTCTCAGCATTTGTGTAAACAAAGCTTGATTGTGAGCTATTGGTAAAGCTCCATCTAGTGATCATTAAATGCAAGCTATAGCAAGTTACAAAATTTTATAACTTGTTTTGTTTATCATATATATATATATATATAAATTCTTTAACAAAAAAGCAAACTTTTCGATTTTCGAAAAGTATATTAAAAAACTGAAAATAAATTTAGCAGAAGAATTAATAAAATCAAAAACACATATTTGATTCAAAAAAGCTAAACTACTAATTTCTTGCTATGCTTTTTTTTACACACATATTTTTGACAAAATCTATCTTTAAAAGCAATGTTATACATCTAACATTGTATATGCACTCTTTTTAAAGCATGAAAAATAACAAAGCAATAGAAAAAATATATGATTTATTATATTAAATAACATATTTTATAATAATAATAAAGTGTAAAGACTTTATTTTAGCACTAAATAATAAATTATATTGCTACTTCTAGGACTACTAAAATCTATTTTATAGTCTTAATAGAATAAATCAATATTAAATCATAATTAATACTCAAACGTTAATTACCAAGATGTTTCACTGTTTAAATTGAAAATCTAAATATATTTGATGGCAATATGACTATTGTTCTAATTGATGAAACATTTATGCAACTGTAATATCAACATAATTAAAATTATTTGCCAATCTGAAAATCAGATTTTTGATTAACAAAAAATTTGAATTATAATCATTTATTGATCAAAGATTTATATTAGGAGCAGCAATTGACAATTATTTTATTTGGAGATTTATCTATTGTAAATTTGAGTAATCAATGAATTCTAAAGAGTAATGCCATTTAAATTGTCATATTAGTTTTTGATTATAGTCTTTTTTCATTGTTAAAAGCATAGAATATTTGAACTTACAATAGACATTTCTGGAGTATATAAGAGTTTATTACTATCCTTGATGCAGAGGTTGAAGGTAAATGGGAAATGGTATATAATGGTTTATTTTGAACAGTATGCACATTAAACAAAAAAAAAGTAGCACTGATTAACAAATCTTTACAAGATATTATGAAACAAAACGATTTTATCTGCTATGCTTTAGAAACAATAAATTATTTTCATCAAAGTTCATCATCTATCAACTTGTTGCAGTAAGAAATATTAATAATTAAAAGAAATATTTATTATTTTCTAATTCCTCAATTAATAATAGCATTGATAAACAGAAAAATAGTTAAAAAAATGAAAAATTTAATATTAATAGATCTAAATAATCTCACAGGTGTACAAAATTATATTATTTTTTTCTATTGCCAAGTCTCTTACAATAAAGTAAATGAAAAGTATAAAATCATTACTTGAAGACAACAAAAGTTCCAAAAAGTCTTATGCCTTTCATCATCATCATCTTCAATCATTATTTATCCCATGCAGAATAAGGATCTCTATAATTTTACTATAGTTTCTCTGATCCATAGCCTCTTCTCTGTATCACTCTGGCAATTTTTTTTACTTTATCTATTTATATGAGGTCTTCTTCTACGTTTTTTACAATCTATTGAAATATGTCTAAGTGCATTGGAACACAGTTAATGGTGAAGCTAAGCCCTTTTGAGACGTTTTATCTTCTCATAATCATAGCAAAAATTTTAAAACTTCAAAAGTCCTATTATCATTTCTTTTAGCAATATGACAAGTCAATCCCATTTCAATGATATCATTGATACTTGTTTGTTTTATTTTCTTGATATCACTAAGATAGATTTCTCCATACTTCATTGAATGGTCTAAATCATCTGTATTACTCTTCTGTTTATTGTCTATGTTTCAGATTCATACATAAGAACTACTAAAAATCTATCTCTTAAAAACTCTTTTTCCAAACACATGGCATAATTTTAATTAATACTAAGTTTTTTTTTTAGCAATAGTAGTCTATGAAAATTTATTTTTATAACTAATTCTGCCTATTATGTTTCCAAATGTATTAATAATCTGATCAATGTTATTGTAGTGGCATTTTTTTTCTAATTCTTTAATTATTTATTACTTTTTCTTCTAATGAAATATATTAAACATTGTTTCAGTCTAATCAACATTTATCTTTACTTGTACTTGCAATATTTTCTGTTTTCCTGATACATTACTTGCAAAAATAATCACATTTTATGCAAAATCTACGTGACTTTAATTATCTCCAGTACATTTTATCCCCTTAGCTTTCCATTTTAAACACAAAATATTTTTTTGGAAAATCTGAAATATAATTTCATATCCTTTACTGAGGACATTCTTCTTTTAATATGTATATCAAACTAAAATCTAAGATAATAAACTAATATAAAACCAGTTTTTATTACTAACTATAGGGCTCCAGAAATATTTAAAAAACTGTCACTGCTAGAAGCAGATTTATTAATTCACATTTCGATTATTATTACTATTTGGAACTTTTAAAAAAAATCATGAAATACTTGCTTTGTTTTAAATAAAAAATTTTATTAATCGTTTTATATTTACAGAAGTTGTTGTGTGTGTGTGTGTATTATCAATAAGGCCAAGTTTAATATATATATATATGTGTGTGTGTGTGTGTGGCTGCAGAAAGGAGTTTTGCTATTAACTGAAAGGAGACCCTTTGATTCCGCTTGGAGGCCTTAAAGGAACCGAGCAGGGCAAATTCCTAATGTCCACTCCATACGTTCTTGTCGTTGCAGCTGTTATTACTATGTGATTATTCATATAGTATACGAACATGGAATGGCTGCTCACCAACACACATTAGCCAGCGTGATGAGTTTATTGGCTTTTTACCTCTGAGTTTAAGATCAAGAAACACCATGGTCTTTCTTCTCAGTGCCTGATAAGGCAGAATGAATGTTTGTGTAAATGATAAATATTTTCCCAATACATATATACAATTATGACAGACAAAATTAAAGCATGGCCCTTATTCCCAGGAGGCTGTAAAGTCACCAACCAAGGCAGCAGTTGGTGGCTGAAGGCGGAGGGTGCTAAGAATCCCCTGATTGCAGACCCAGGCTGCCATTTGATGATGACTTTTTATTTAGGTACTTACAACTGCAGATCACTTTCAAGTGAAGGAAGATTGCAAGAATTAGAAGAAGAACTCTCTTATATTAAATGGGACATTATTGAACTTTGTGAAGTTAGAAGAAAAGGTGAAGAGACAATTGATTTAAAAAGTGGACATATACTCTATTATAAAGGCACAAATATTGGAAATACAAGTGGAGTAGGATTCATTATAAATAAAAAGTGGAAGAACAATATTGTGGAGATTGATGGTGTATCGGACAGAGTGGCAAGATTAGTTATGCAACTTAATAGCAGATACCAAATGCAGATAATTCAGGTTTATGCCCCAACAAGTTCTCATAGTGATGAAGTAGTAGAAGATTTTTATATGGATGTACAAAAAGCTTTTGATCAGAGTAAACACCATTTTAAAATTGTTATGGGAGACTTTAATGCTAGAATTGGTAAAAAAAAAATAAAAGATGAAAGTGTTGTGGGTAATTTTGGTTATGGTAATAGAAATGAGAGAGAACATAGACTTGTGGAGTTTGCAGAAAAAGAAAAACTTTATATTATGAATTCTTTTTTTGAGAAAATTGTTAAAAGGAAATGGACATGGAAGCATCCAAATGAAGGTACAGCAGAATTGGATTATATTTTGACTAACAGGAAATACATATTTCAAGATTGTAATGTTCTTAATAAATTTAACACAGGAAGTGATCATCGATTAGTAAGGTGTAAGTTACGTGTTAATGTAAAACTAAAGAGACAAAAATTATTAAAAAAAACAATATTTACAGTTGATATTCTTAATCTTCAGAAACATTCTAATGAATTTAAATTAGAACTTACAAATCGGTTTCAAGTATTAGTAGATTTTGAACATGATTCAGATTTGAATGAAATTAATATGAAAATAACTGATACACTTTTGAAAACTGCAACAAAGATAGCTGGTAGAAAGAAACAGCAATTGACCAATAAAATTTCTACTGAGACTAGAGAATTTATGAAGAAAAGAAGGAATATGAAGATATACAAAAATGATGCATTAAAAAGAAGTGAATATCTCGAATTTTGGAAAATGGTGCGGAAAAGAGTTGAAAATGATATAAGAAAGTATAACTGTTAACTAGCAAGGAAAGCTGTAGAAGAAAATAAAAGTCTTAAGAATGTAAAACAACATTTTGGTATTGGTAGGAAATTTATATCTGCAATAAGAAAAAAAGATGGAATTATTACTAAAAGGAGAGATGACAACATGAAATTGGTAGAAGATTTTTATCAAGAATTATATAGTAATAAAGAACAAGTACTTCCTATATCTATTACATTTTCCAAATTGCCCAGAATTTTAAATAAAGAAATGAGACATGCAATTAAATGTATGAAGAAAGGAAACACTCCAGGTAATGATGGAATTATAATTGATATATTAAACGAAGCAGGTGAAGATATAGAAAAAATTTTAGCAAAGTTATATACCAAATGTCTAAATGATAAAGATGTACTGGATGATTGGAAGAATGCAGTATTAATATTAATATTTAAAAAAGGTGATAAAGAAGATATTAGAAATTACAGACCTATCAGCCTTTTATCAGTTTTATATAAAATTTTTACCAAGATAATTACTACTCGTCTACAGAGAACATTGGATTTCCACCAACCAAGAGAACAAGCCAGATTTAAAAGTGGTTTTAGTACAGTAGATCATATCCAGGTCTTGAGAGAAGTTATAGAAAGGACAAATGAATATGAGTTGCCATTATGCTTAGGATTTGTAGATTATGAAAAGGCATTTGATTCTATAAACATTTCTTCAGTGATTAAAGCATTAGATCATCAAGGTATAGATCCAGGATATTGTCACATTTTAAAGAATATTTATAAAAATGCAACAGCAACAATTAGATTACATAATGACACTGGGAAAGTCAACATTGAGAAAGGTGTAAGACAAGGTGACTCCATATCTCCAAAACTTTTTACAGCAGTGCTGCATGAAGTATTTTGTGGATTAAAATGGGAAACTAAAGGAGTGAAAGTAAATGGTGATTATTTAAGTCATTTAGATTTCGCAGATGATGTAGTTGTTTTTGCAAATAATTCTTCAGATCTGCATGAAATGTTGCAGGAATTATCAGATGAAAGTAGGACTAAAGATAAATGTTAAAAAGACTAAAGTAATGTTTAATCGATTTGCTCAAAATATGAATATAAAGATTGATTATGATGAATTAGAAGAAGTTAACAGTTACAAATACCTTGGTCAGATTATTAATACAGATGGAAACATAATGGAGGAAATTAATCATAGAATTAAACTTGGTTGGAGTGCTTTTGGTAGAAATAACTTGATACTAAAAGGAAATATGCCTATGTGTTTGAAAAGGAAGGTTTTTAACAAATGTGTTTTACCAGTTCTTACTTATGGATCTGAGACTTGGACACTTAATAGAAGAGCAATTCAGAGACTTCAGACCACTTAAAGAAGTATGGAGAGATGTATGTTGGGAATAACAAGAAGAGATCATAAACGCAATGTATGGGTAAGAGAACAAACAGGTGTTACTGACCTCATTGAAAAAATTAAAAGATTGAAGTGGAGTTAGGCTGGACATATTGTTAGAAGAGATGATAATAGATGGACAATTGAAATTTTAAACTGGATTCCAAGAGATTGTAAAAGACCCAGAAAGAGACCACATGTGAGATGGATGGATGAAATAAGAAAGTGTGCAGGGGTGATGTGGAGAAGAGAAGCTAAAGATCGGAGAAGATGGATTAAACTTGGAGAGACCTTCATCCTGCAGTGGATTGATAATGGTTGATAATGATGATGATGATGATATGTGTGTGTGTGTGTACACAGTATTTCACAATAAAAAGTTTTCACAGTTGTGATACTCAGAGATTTTTAATGCATTTTTATGAAAGCAAATATCCATAAAGATTTATTTATTAATCCTTAAATGTACATTTACCTATATTAATTATTATTACAAAATAAATAAAGATCATTTGGAAAAATTATGTTTTTTTACTATGTATGATTTTGGACGTTTTTTGTTGTCAAATTAAAAATTACAGTAATGTAAAAAAGCTAAGTGGAAAAAACAGAATGCATAAATGTTGTTTTTTTTTTTTTTAATTTTTAAGTTATGACAAATGTAAACATAAATCAAATATTGCTAATGTTAAATTAAAAATATTATACATTAATGATTCTTAATCAAGAGTATTCACAGAAAATTTCCCAGGATAGGGGCAAAGCTTACATCTAAAAAATTTTATTTGCCTGAAGCTCTATGATGATGATTTTTTAGATGTGATAATATGTTAGACTATTTTTGTCATCCATCATTAAATGTGAATGTCTAAAAATATTTAAACTCCATTTAAACTGTTTAAATAGAACCAACTGTTAATAATAACATACAAATTGATATCACGTGTTAGCAAATCACACAATGTTTTGAATTGTATTATTTACCACTCTTCTTCCAGTGTTACTGGCCTGACTAGTGACAAAATATTCAAGAATGTAAAAAGTGCAAGTTCAATTCTTATGCTCATATTAGTCAGTTCAGTAATACTTGAAGAAGAGCTTCAATAGCCAAGAAAGTAAAAGTGTATACTTCAATTTCTATGCAAATATTGTCATTGGTTAGACCAGCAACACCTGAAGAAAAGTGGAGAATAATATCACTTGAAACATTATGTAATCCATTAACTTGTATTGTTTATTTGTATATTATTACTAAAACTTGTTGTATTTGAAAAGTTTAAATAAAGTTTACAATTTTCTAGATATTCAAACAGTTAATGATAGATGATGGAAATAGTCCACCATATTATCACATGAATAAATTTTTATTTAACTATTGATATTTTTTTCATAAGTAGATTATAGAGTGCATAAATGCATCAAAACAAATATACATACTAGAATATATATGTATGAATAATATAAAGAAAACAGGAATTAATAGATAAGTAGATAATTTCAATAAACACAATTGCACTTCAATCATTTTTATAATTAAACTTTGTAAAATTTTGTATTCAAATCTTAAAAGAGGAAGTGACACATTTTCTCCCCTTTGGATAGCTGTAAGTTATATTTTCAAACTATGTTACCACACTAAAAAACCAACCAGTAAATTTATCCAATATAATTGTTTTATAGAAAAAACTAGTTATCACGTGGTAATTTATGTACTTGCTAGTTAAACAAAATACAGAAACCCTTTACTTATAGATACAAATCAAAGATCATTAAGCATGTAATAATCATGACTGTGATCTTATATATATATATAATAGCATAGATTTTTACAGATAAAAATGTGAACATATATTTTGAATCTGTTCCCAATAAACGTGTTATATGCTTCTGCTTTTTTGGTGTTTGCAATCGCCCTAAGCAAACTCTATTAGCAGAAGTTAGCTATTATATTTCAGTCAAAAGTCAGTATAATGTTGTTATTAACAAATGAATATACATAAGGACTATTTTAATATATATGTATGTGTATATCTTCAAGCTGTAAAATTTAACAGATCACATTTATGATACTGGATTCTCCATGCTGGAGTGAAAATCCGAATAGTTTAAGTCTTTAGCTCAACTGTCTGGTGAAATATAAGTTGTGTATAAAATATATTAATAATAAGAAAAAATGAACAGGGGGGTTTATTTTAATAGATAGTTGTTATATGTTGATAAAAATTTCAATAATCTAATCTTTTCATTGTATATGTATATGTATAAATTGTAAGGCATTTGAAGTCAGACATTCAAGTTTCCTATAGCTATCCACTACATCCTTTACAACTGATACCCATGACCACATACATGTGAAAAAAAATATTTCATGCTGAACCAATACTCATCAGTTGGTCAAGATCATCATTTTTCACACACATATATAATCAGCATTGATGCTATATATGTTTGGGAGATGATGCTCTGCACCAATTGATGAGTGCTGGTTCAATATAAAATATGTATATTGGAGATATCATTTATCTTTTTCACATGTATGTGATCTTTTGTATCAGTTGTATAAGATGTAATAGATAGCTGTAGAGAGCTTGAAAGTCTGAGTTCAAGTCCCTTCTAAATTACATTAAGTTCAGTATAGATAAATATTATATAAATATCATGTAGAAAAATAAGTCCGGTATTAAACACTGTCAGTTGAATAACAAGCTCAAAGCAAAGATGATTCAGCTATTTTTTTTTTTAAAACATCTATTGTTGGATGAGTGCAAGCATACTAACTTAAGTATAAATATTTTTGTCTAAGCACCAGTTTAATTTCAGTTCTTAAGTTTTGTTTTCTATAAATGCTGTATTATATATATATATATATATATATATATATATATATATATATATATATATATATATATATATATTCTAACCTAAATAAATAAAGTTAGTAGAAACTAGTAAATGTAAAACATTTCTAACCTTCTAATATTAGTAATTATAATATAGTTTAGTTTAGTTCAAGCTCAGTACATCAATCGCCCCTATAATTAGGCGTCCCATTTTCTAACCTAATAAAGTATATTCTCGGTCACATGCAAACTCACCAATGTGCATCCTCGGCCTAGCTCAGTGGGCGGTTAGTTATAAACAATTTAGCTACAGAGATATGCAGTTAAGACAAGGAAAGAAATTAAAATTATAAAATAAATTATCATAAATAAAACAAATATCTTGGGAAGATAGGAAAAACTGCCATCATTCCCTAATTAATAATTTAGAATAAAATAACATCCTCTTCTTATCAAAAACACATTCTCTGAGCTATAAGTATTTGCACTTTTCAACAATGATGATAACTTCTCATGTTCTTGTTAATATTACCCAAAAAATATCCATTATGTAAATCATTTGCCAATATGATCTGAAGATACTTTTCTTATAGCACAATTGTAAGTTAAACTCTTGCTAAGCCGTACCACAATTGTAATATCAACAATAATTGATCACTTCTTAATTAAAGAATAATTATAATGACAATAATAATCTCAGGGTTTCTTTGTCTACTTTTAAAAAAAACTCTACAGTACTGTGCTGTCACATATGACTGGTATTCTGGTAAGCTATAGGAAACATTCACTTTACTTCAAAGTCAATGTGTCCTCACATATCATCACAACTATTATAACTATTTAAAAAGGTGATAAATATGATCAACAATGACATGAATAATCACATAAAATTTCGAATAATATAGTCTTTTTTATCCAGAATCTCAGTCAGAATAATAAAAAGACAAGAGTTCTTTTTGTGTCCTTCCATCATCCATGACAACGCAATAAATTAACTAAGACTAATTAATTCAACTAGGTATAACTGGAATAATGTGCAGTCAGGGTTAATAACTTGGGAATGAATTCATTCTTATAATTAAATGATGTTTAATCTGAAGTTTGCAATTCTACAAATAATTATTATTAAAATAAAATGAAATGAAATATTCAAATCTACATAAAGTTTTCTATCTGATATATTAAACTTTTGAGAGTTTGAAATGATTTCGGACTCAAGAAAATGTTTTGCAAATATTATGCAAACTCACTTATATTTAGCATACCAAAAAAATGAATTCACAACGAATATTGACAAGACTATAATTTATTACTATCACAGAACTAAAAAAAACATATACAAATTTATTGAATAATATCACATTGATACGAAACATAAATCAACATTAATCTGTTTATTGTTTAGGTATAGATTAAAATTATAAATTCACGTTTGCAATTATGCTACTGCATTGGGTTGACTAGCTAAAAAGTGCATCTCATTATACTGCTACATCAATCTATAATTTTGGTAAACTTTCTATAAAGCTTTTACTTAAAGTTATTGACTAACTATTTTTGTTTTTTATTGATTAATACCATGATATGAAGTACGCAAAATATTAAATTTATTACTAATAAAGTTAATCAAATTATGGTTTATAATTGAACAACCTATTCCTTAATTATGGGTCATTTATCAGAAGTCGCACTCACCATCTCACATTTAACTTAATGTCCAACTAAGTTACGATAAATATTTTAATTATAAGTGGAATTCAAACTATGAATATTTCTTAATTATTAACTAACACTAAACATTGCGTTTGAATATTCCTCCAATAAATAAGCGTTTTAAAATACGCAATTTTAACTTAACTTTCTCCATTGGTTTGCTTGTCAACTACTAGCAAGATTCAGTAGCACAATACAGATATTGATCTCAATTACTAAGGCACTATTGATACTAAAGTGCACCTTGAGGAACTAACACCTCAAACCTAACATTTATCCTTGCCATAACTTTTAAAACAAAGCACAATAATCAACACCTTCTATGGTGGAACTATCTTTATATTCACATGAGGAATGCAGAATAACAACGAATGTCTGCAGAGTAAAATACCACACTGAAGTATTTGGTGGTTTCTTGCCTATTACTCAGGCATAAAACATATAGGTGTGGAATCTATATCCTGACCACCTAAAGAAAACGAATATGCACCAAGCATAATCCTTTTTTGGGATTTAAAATACCTTAAGTTTACTAAATATTATATCAACTATGGATCATTCTATTCATGAGAATATATCATCTGGACTATCAAATCTACCATAACCTTGTATCAAAACTAATCCTCCCATGGAAAATAAAGTATTTTGGGGAGATCATTTTCATCCCACAAAATAAAATACATTATAAGTATTACATATGCTGTTATTAAGCATATATCGATCCTACACTTAGGCAAAATAAGAAAACACACTAATCATAATAAACCTATGTTACAATGTATACCTCAATCAATATCTGAAACCAATGGACATGACAGGAGAAAAGAATAATAATTTTAATTTTAATGAAGGAACATTCAAAAAGTTATTGGTAGCATACTAGCTTAAACCAAATAAAGTGGATGTGTTATTAAAGAATAACTGTGACTAAATTCCTTAATTAATATAATATAAATTCTGTTCAAACTTTAAACAAAAAATATCTTGTTATAGCATTTTTTTTTTTTTATAGTTACTTCTGATAAATCTAAACATTTATTTTACCCGTTAAATAAATATAAAACATTTTTCTTTTAAGTACCCAACATGCAACGTTTATATCTCCAATTGCATTTAATAAATCAGATATATTTCATAGGTATTACTTCATATTAAATACAAACTTAATCCGGGGTAATGATAGTAAGGCATATACTTATCATTACAAGATCATTAAAATGTTACATGACAGATATAAACCTTAACCTATATTGATATTAAAATATATATATAATTTTACAAATTAGTTTTTTCTTTAAAAAAAAACATTAAATAAACAAATGCATATTATCTCATTAGCAGAACTATTTTTCTGTGAGCTGTTGTCCAGGTGAAGAGTATTCATCACGTCAAATTTTACAAAGCACTGAAAATAATAAACACATTTTTTTTTTTACCTTTAATGAAAAGTTTTCTTTTATTTAGCAATTCTAATAATAATCATGTAAAGAAAATTATAGTAAAACTGAAGATTAATTCTCACTTGAATTATACTAATAAAATTTGGATTCAAGAAAAAAAAAGAAGATTCTAACATAGACGATAAACACACACATTATTTATTGACTACACTTATAATTAGCTAGCTTATGTATTGAGAAAAATGCGCACTTTTTTCTGTAGATTAGGATGATAATAACTGCAGTTGACTTATAGCATATATGAAGTTTTAAGAATTCCACCTTGCTGTATAGTATAATATATAATTTGATTTTATTATTAAATCACTAAAGATATTTAGTTCTCTCATAATCTTAGAATTTTATTTTCCAATAGTAATTTTTCCTTTAAGAATGCAAGTATATAATTTCACATTTATTTCAAAAGAGTTGTTCTTTTTCTATTTAAAAAAACATGCAGGTGTGTGTATAGCTTAGTATTATTATGATTATTAATTGTTTTTTTACTTTTTAGACAATTCTTAGTGAATAAAAACACATTTCAATGTATAAAATGGCATTATTTAGAAGCGCAGACGATTTACTTAGAATGAGCACTACAAAATGTTTCTAGTTTTTCTTTCTTTTCTTTTAATATTCCTTTTAATTATTTTTCTCCTACACCAAGAAAATATTAATAAATAATAATAAGTCACTAAATAATTATTTCCCACTTGGAAAATATTTGTTTTCTTTAATTTAGATAAAATAATAAATTGCTTAATATTCTTAGCTAATTTCTTCATTTTTCTTGGTTTTGTTTAAAAAAAAAAGTCCAACTTTTAAGACACGACAATTACTTAATGTAGAAAGTTTTGAAATAGATAGATAGCATAGAAATTCAGAATATCTTACCAAAGGATTCAGCAATCCATTATGACTAGAACTTTCATTTGAATATCCATTTATTCCTGCAAAATTTTAAAAAATTGGGTTACAAAATTTGAGCACTGTTATTTCTTTAAAATACAAAAGGCAGACGATTTCTAAAAGTGATTGGAGTATGAAATTGGTCATTTCTTTAACTCTAGTGACCTCTTCCAAGAAAAAAAATAATCATTTGGTTATGACATAAACAAAAGAAAGGAAAAACTTATTACAATCATATAGTTTTCGGTATTATTTAAAATATATTACAAAGTAGTTTAATAATGAAAATAATAAATACATTTAAAACCAACAATCATTCTTGGTGATCTCAATTATACATAAATTATTTTCTACAAATGAATTTACCAGAAGTTACTGTTCTTTAGAATAAGACATCTTAAAATTATTTAATTGACATTTATGGGTTTTTTTCTTTCTATAACCATCTAAGAATTAACTACAGTTTATTATATTTGTTTGACATTATATTAATTTGCTCTAATAAACAATATTTTAATTAAATTACTCATGTTCTTTTAAAAACATGATATTTCATTAGAAAATATATATTTTATTCACACAAACCATGTCTGGGTGAATGAATAGCATACCTTACTAACCATTTATTACTATTTCTTTATTTTATCTTTTTATTTTTATTAAAGAATAGCATTGATTTCATTCAGAAATAATGCTAAATAAATCCAAGTGCCAAAGCACTGGGTTACAATATATATGCACATATTAATACATTTGTGTTTCTTATGTTGGTCAAGATTATTGTTAGTTACAAAAAATTAAAAAAATGTGTACTTTGTAATTAAAATTATTATCAATCTCTAAAAAAAATTATACTTAATCTTAAAACTTTTATCAAGCATTAATTAGTTCATTTTATTAATTCAAAACTTTTAAAACAATCAATAATTAAATTTTTTTCTGATTTTAGAAGTTATCTGTAAACATCACAGATTAATCTAATTAAAAATTTAGTAAATCTATAATTACTTGCTTATCTGAATTAAAAATGTAATCATTATCTTAATTAAATAAGAATTCTTAGAAAATGAGTGGACTAATTAATTATGAAAAGTGATATAAAAGGATCAGCTGATAATTATATTTCAGGTTATTCTGTTCTTTGTTTTACTTTTTACAGTCTATTCTGCTCTGCATTTTACTTTTACCTTTGCCTAATATATAATGTATCAAGAACATTTTCCAGTAGTCATGGTATAACTTATGAGCTGCTAAAGCACCAAAAAATGAATTTTATTATTCACTGTGAGTCTGTTGCCATCAGATATTTAATCATGCTGCTGACTGGCCAACAATATGAACCAACTACTACCATCAAATATACCATTGAAGAAATAGACTTTCTCAATGTTAATGAAACAATTCCAGGACAAATTCTATATCAGATCTGTAAAAACATTACTGGCATTTGTGTGTATGTACACATTTATGTAAATCAACTTTTCCAGAAAAATAATTGTCCTTCACTGTCTTTCCTCTTGACTTAAGGTAAACTTTATTTATGAAATATTATTAAGACATTAGCAGTAAGCCAGTGATATATAAGAAAATGTGTAATCTTAAATTTATACTTATTATCTGTTTTATATATTTATTTTATTAATGTAAATATATATATATATATATATATATATATACATATATATAAATACATAAAGGGTTAATATATATATATATATATATATATATATTAACCCTTTGTGTATTTGATATAGCTTGATAGCTTTAGTAATCTAAACTATTTGTTTTCATAAAGTTGAATGTTTTCCTCTCATAAAATGTAAAGAAAATTTATTTGAAAGAAAATTAAAGTAATCTTTTTTTTTGTTTCCTCATCACTCTTGCAATTGTTAATTACAATCAAAAGTTATTTCTAATGAGAAGTTTTCATATAAGTGAAAAGTTTAAAACAAGATAGATTGATTTTTGTTTTATAGTGTCCAGATTTATTAAGAATTAATAATGCTGGTGAAGATTTTAAAATCATCATTACATATTAAGTACTTGATCATAATTATAAATATGTGGATAACTATAAATCATTTATTTAAGCTGTTTAAATATGTTGACAGTTATATTTGTTTTGCATATGTGTCACACACATATACAATTAAAAAAATTGATTTACCTATGTGTGTGTGCACATTGTATAGAGTGATCCTATATGTTTTTTTATTAATTGTTAGATTTGGCCAACATTTTGTTTGCTGTCATCTGCTCTACCAATCATTATTTTCTTAGAATCTCTGCTGTCCATGATCTAGAGGTGATTATATATATGAGTGATGGTTCAGCTGTGGTAGACACCTGTACTTGGTATCCTCATCAATAAATTACAAATCTTGTTCATTAGAGGTCTAATATCACCCTCTGATAATGGATATTATGTGTTCTTGATATTGGGATTAACTAAGAATTGACGTGTTTTTAATTATATATATATATTTATATATATCATAAATTGCAATACCTAATTGTTTTCCAGATGTAATTCATACGATAATAATCAAGGCTTAACAAACTATCAGAAAGTAAGTTTTGCTTGTCATGATATCAGGTCATGCTTACTCTTTTGATATATTAAGCTTTAGCAGTTATCATATGAGCAACCTTGTTTAATAAAATAAAATACTAATACGTTTTACAAGATAATACTTGTCCTTAACTAGTCACAGTACTACTCTTGTGGCTGTTGCAGAGACAATAGTGCCACATGATTGTTGAATAGTTTGTCTTAAATTTAGGTTTTTTTTTATTTGTCTGCAGAAACTCTTTCATAAAAAGGTAATTTTATTTTTTATTATGTTCGTTTGTTTTTTAAATTTCTATAGCGTCTTTAAATATCATTGAGATGACTGTTGCATATAGAGGTGATTTTAGTATTTGACAAAATTATGTGATAGCAAGTGTCTTAAATCGTAGACAGTAAGTACTGATAATGTTGAAAGTTTTTTTACGGTATTAATGTTAATCTTTTTTAGCACTTTTAAAAAACGATTATTGATTCTTTATATTTATGTGGTTTGGCATGTTTCTCATAAACTCCCTGAACTTCAAGAGGGATTAAATCCTTGGTTTTGTTTAGAGTTATATTAATCTTTTGTTCAGTGAAAAATGTTGTTTTATGTAATCGTAGCATTTTTTTGTTTTTAATTTGGTAAATTATCATTTTTATAGTGATGGTATTATAACCATTTATTAATAAGACATCACATGTGTGATGATCTCTTTTATTAACATGATTTACAAAACATTGTTTCCCATGAGGAACATTCATTTCAGTATATATATATATATACATAATGATTTTTTAAATTGGTTCTATTTTTATATTTATGTCTGAGATTTAAGTGTTTTTATTGTTATTGCATAGGAAGAATAAAAATATATTTATAGAAGATGAACTGTTTTTGCAGCAATTTTACTGTTTTCTAAAAAAGAATGTCATATGATATATAATGCTTAAGTGATGACAACACAATTCTTAGCTTTGCAAGATCTTGATAAATGATATTATTTTAGCAAAATTTGCATAAAGCAATGGTTATAATAGACCTAAACCTTCCATAAAATATGCATAAGCTATATTAACTTTCTGTAAAAATAATCATAATGAATGTTTTCAAATTCTTACATTTGTTGCTACAGTTTCTTTAAACAGTAGAAAATGTTTCAATATAATACTGCCACCTAGTGTGATCTCTAGTAATCAATAGATTCTAGAAAAATTACACATTATAATCCTTATTCACTGCCTTTGCATGCAAAATGCCCACACTATTTTTTAGTTTATAGTGTTTAACAGTAAGTAGCCTTGAATATATGAGCATTACTCCTGGAGTTGGAATCTAATGCATTCTGCCATCATTCATGTTTTACTGTTTTGGGTTAATTATAAAACTAATATCCCAATTCAAAAATACAATAATGATTTTAAGATAATTTGCTTGTATTTTCATACAGATCTAAATCTATTTCAGTATCTATATATTTTTATCTCTTTAGATTTTTTACTAATCATAATCACCATCAACATTTCATTGGTATTAGTATTAAACCATTGAAACATTACATGATCATCTTTTCTTTATGCTTACAAGCTCTTAAAACAATAGCAAAAAAATTTGTACATATAATGCCACTTAGTATCAGTTCTATTATTCAATGGATACTAGGAAGTTGTGCATCATAATCATTATCCAGTATACTATTGTGTGAAAATAACAAAACTAGCTAAAGAATAAAAGTGCTTATGGTTACTAAAAAACTAGACACTAAAATATATAGATACTAAACTGGATTTAGATCTGCATAACTGTATAGGCAAATTTGTTTGGATTTAAAACTTAATTATTGGGTTTTCAGTTTAAGCGGATAGTTTTATAGTTAACCAAAAAGATAAATGCTGGATATTGTAGGGTGGCAATAGATCCAATGGTTTAAATGCACTGGTTCCAGGTGTAAAATACCTTAAGTCTGGTAATATTGAATGAAAAGGCAAAGGGATTAGAATACACAACCTTCTAGCATCTAATGATTATTAAAGCTTACACTAGATAACAAAATTGTGTGGAATTTTTTTTTTTTTACTATTTTAACAGCTTGTGTTATCATAATAAAAAAATGATCATGTGATGTTTTAGTAATTTATTTCACTAGCAGTCAATATTGTGAATTTAGAGAGAATAATAGTTTAATGTAGATCATTTTTATATTTAACAACTTTTAACTTTGACAGATATAAAGGCTTGTATATCCTCACATTTATTTGATATATTATTATACTGTTGACATTTTTTTTTTGTTTTAGTATATGCCACTCTTATTGAAGTCTGATAGAATTTTTTTTCCAATAGTTATTTACTAAATAAATAGTTTAGAAGATTAAATGAGAAAGTTCAATCAACTATCAGTTGGTTGCACACCTAAATTTATAAGTCATTAGTATAATTATCAACATTTAATTTTACCATAAATAAATTTCAAACTGTCCATTTAATTCTTTTTAGTAAAAAATTGTTTTAAAAAATAATATAGTAATATTAAATTTAATACTTTCAACTTATCTTAGTATATGCAGTCAAATTGGGCAGAACAAAAACGTAAATGTAATATAATTAATCCGTAATATTTATTTTATGGATCATACTAGATTAATGATTTTATTAGGTTAAGAAAACTATAACTTTACTTTGTCCCTCCCAATTATTTTCTAATTAACTGGAGCTAGCTGCCAAATTTATTCTTGGAAGCCATAACTGCAATATGATTCTCTGTGTGACTAACCACAAGATAATTCATTTGTGTTGCAAATAAAAGAATATAATTACACATAAGGCAGAACTTTAATACCTAAAGTCTCAATTAAATGAGAGATTTTTAGTTAAAAATTAAGCAAGCAATAATTTGATTTTATTTAAAAATATGCTAATAAATAAAATTGTGGAAATTAAAATCAACTGTGCACAAAAATATAAATGTTCTGAGTGAAAAAATTATCCGTTATTGCTGAAATGAAAATCAATTTTTGTAAACCAGTGCACAATGAGTTATGAAAAATATTAGAAATATAAATTTAAAAATGAAATTTCAACTGAAACATATTGACAAAATAATATTATTCCTAATAACCTTCTAGTTGAAATACTCAGAGCATCATATAATGATCACATTTTTTTATTTGATATTTTAAAAATGCAGTAATAAAATTTAAAATATGTTATTGTTTTTAAAAATTTATTTAAAAATGTTAAAACTGTAAAAATGTCTTCTAAAGTTAATAATCTACTAAGAGATAAAATGAACAATATTCATGTTTAGGGATAACTTACAAATTGTAAATAAAATAAGGATTAAGTAATAACAATACAAATGCTAAAATTTAAAATACTTTATAGCAGTTGTTAATGCTGTAATACTGTTTAATATCTCCGATGAGAGATAAATAATTTATATTCAAGCTTTTTTAATAATAATAAACTTGTAATTAGCAACTCGGAAGTACAAAACGCTAAGTAATAGAGTAAGCATAACAATTTATTTTAGTAGACTGAACTAAAATTGTTATTGTCATTATTAATTGTTGGAGTTAGCCGAGAAGTCATTCAGAAATCTTTTACGCTACATCTGTCAAAATTATAAAATGTCAAAATGGTCTATTTGTAAACCATATAAGTTTCAACTTTGTAAATCAGTGAATGGGCAAGGGGAGAAGTACTTCACACCTACTAGAATACCACAATTCGAATAATCATAAATGTTTTTAGTCTTGTTTTCTAATAAGTGCAACATAAATTTGGAATGAAAATAATTTGATTAGTAAAATAAAAATAAAAACAATATTATTTTATTAAGTATTTATTTTAGTATTATTTTAACGTGTATTATGTACTTGTGTATTATTCTGTTATACTCATTTTTCTACTTAAAAATAATCATTGAATTCTGAATAAAATTGATTTACAATTTGTAAATAATAATAATAATAATAATAATGATGATGATGATGATGATAAATATTGTACATCAAAAAAGGCCATATATATATATTGAGACTTACTTTTGTCTGTAATACAAGTATAACAAATATAATTGTAGAGGATTTGAACACAGACTTTCAAGTTTTCTTTTGTCATTTACTCCATCTTATACAACAGATTCACATGACCACATACATGTGAAAAAGATAAATGATTTCCAATATACATATTTAATGATGAATCAGTACTCATCAGTCGATCTAGATCATAATCTCCTATACATATATGTATACTCAGTGCTTAGTTTATATTAAGATAGCAAATCTTAGAACTTCAATGGACAGGCTTCAATCTACCCCACCCTTCAAATCTTCAGCCATCCACATTATTATTGGACATTCCATCATCAGTTTTTTAATGGTGCAGATGGCTGACGAGTTGGAGATGGAGTATATTGAAGCCCGTCCCGTGAAGTTTGAAGATTTGATATCTTAATATAAACCAAGCACTTAGTATATATATATATATATATATATATATATATATATATATATATATATGGGAGATAATGATCTGGACCAAGTGATGAGTGCTGGTTCAGCACAAAATACAAATTTTGTAAATCATTTAGCTTTTTCACATGTGTGTGGTCATGTGTTTTATGAGATAGAGTCGATAGCTGAAGGGTGTTTATTGTCTATAATGTAAATTATGTACATAAATTATTTTTATAGTTTTAATTATAAATAAATTTATCTGCAGGTTTAAAAGATAAATATTAAAGTTATTATTGTTTGATTAAAATTTGATAGACTTTTAGTATGAGAATCACTGCAACATACCAATTTAAACTTGTCCCCCAGATAATTATGCATGTCATCAATTTTTCCAGTTATTGCTGTGAGTTTACATCAAAACTTCGTAATAGAATTCTGTTGTGCTACAAATTTTTATTACATTTTCACTTTATATTTTGTTTCAATAAACCTTTTTATCACTGATTTATCTTTTGTGGGTTGTGTGTTATTAAACAAATCACATCAGATGGTTATGGTGGCATTTCATCATATTCAATAATTTTTTTTTTTTCAAAAAACTTGATCAATATTTTTAGGACTTATAATTTAGTTTTTATTTTGAATCATATATATATAAATGTGTAGTGTAGTAATATTTATGACAAAATAATTATAAGAATATTTAGAATTTATTTTAATAAAATTACAAATAGTGCCCTCTTGTGTTTATCTACTAACCAAACAAAAATGACTTTTTTGATCTGATGCCTACTATTTTATATGAGTCTTTAGAGAGTTTGAACATTATTTTAATATTGATTTTAGTAAATCCTCAATCTAAGCTCATAGTAACATAATTCAGAGATAAATTCTATTACTTTTAACTATCATGTAAAAAGGTACTAATTATTAAATATGTGTGTTTGAAAAAATAACTTTTCATGTGCCTGAACAAAAAAAATAATAATTTATACTTTTATAACTATAAAAATCATTCACTTGTCAACTTTCTAAAAATCATTTTAATAAATATGCAAATAATACCCTATTATCTTGACCTATTGATTAAATGAAAAATTACCAATTTTGTCTGGATTGAGAGTATTTTATTAATTAATGGGCTAGTGTTGGAATATTAATCTCATTTTATTATATAATAAAACTGCTAGAAAATTTATATATATATATACATAGTGTATAAATATGCTTTATTATATGATTTTTTTCTACAGTATAGACTTTTTCATAACTGCACTCCAATATGTAATATATAGGGGGTTTGAACTCAGACTTTCACACGATCCTCAACTATCCATGCTATCTCATACTGCTGATGCACTTGATCACACACATGTCAAAAAGATAAATAATCACCAATATCTGTATTTTATGCTAAACTAGCACTCATCAGTGGGTCCAGATTATCATCTCCACACATAAATATAATCAATGCTCAGCTTATATTAAGATAGCCAATCTTCATACTTTAATTGACAGGTTTCAGTCCACTCCACCCCACAACTCTTCAGCCATCCATTTCATTGAAAATCTGATGATGGAATGTTCAAAGCCCACATTGGTGCCAACCCTTTCATCCTACTTATATTGACCATAAGTCATTCTGACCCCTCATGTACAGGACATAATCCATTTACATACACGTATGAAGGATGGACATATCTTATAGCACTATATTTTAATATATGAATTTTTTCTACTGTACAGGTTTTTTTCATACCTGCACTCCAATATGTAATATATAAAGGGTTTGAATTCAGAAATATGCTTTATGAAATATCTAATGAACATAAAATATTATATAAATTTTATTTAACCTATTGTTATGTTTTTTTATGGTTGCTGAGCAGGCTAAATAGAAGTGGTAGTGTATTTTTACTTATTGGATACTTCATAAAGCACATTTATATATGTATGCATATATTTTATTACAATTACATTATTATACAATACATTCCTTATATATATATATATATATAAACAAAAAAAGACTTATAAATCCAATAAATAATATTATATTTCAACCAGAAGACTGGTTTTTTTTTTTCTTTCTGATGAAAACCAGTCCTCTGGTTGAAATATAATATTATTTATTGGATTTATAAGTCTTTTTTTTTTTTTTTTTTATATGTATTTCCTTTAGTTAGTTTGTTATATATTAATATTTTGATATATATACAGTTTTTATGCTAGCATCTGGTATTTGCATTATGACCCTGTAAATATTTATTTATTTCCAGATCCCAATCAGACTTTTTTTTTTCAGGTATTCATATTATGACTAACTTAGCTAACAAGTTAGCATTAGATATACAGTTTTTATTAACTAACGGTAAAAATTCCTTTTTAAATGGGATTAGTCAGACAAAAGTTTATGCCAGACTATAAAAACAAAATAAAAAGTAATGTAATGTTCTGGACGTGTCAAGTTTTTATAGGTGCTAAACCCATGGTTATATATATATATAACATCAATTTAACTATAAAATTAATAGCAAATATAATATTATTTTGTAGTCATAATAATTATTACATCTTAAAGATACAGTGTGATGAATAATATTTAGGTTTCTTTTTATAACTGCAACATATTTCAACATTATTTTCAATTACTATTAGTCCATTGCAAGATAAACTCTTCGATTCTACTTCAGTCTTTATGATACATACTTTATTTTCCCATAACACTTCTTTAACTTCCAGATCCCATTTAGATATCTCATATTTTTCTACCCTTTAAAATTTAAGACTTCAACTGTTCATTTAATTTTATCTTATCTAGTGTTATTTCCAATACAATTTAATTTTAAAATCTCAATTTTTTAATAATATTTATTGCAATATCAATTAAATCCCATAACTATATTGCAGTATTTTTGTAAAACTACTTTTATATAGGTAAAATTTCAAAAAATATTTATTACTTAAATCCTTAATTGTTTTTTTAAACAAAGCACTCTCTTCAAAACAATTGTTAGTAAAATAATAAGTTAGTTATTAAATGTGCTATAAAAACTATAATTTAGAAAATAATTTAAATTTTAATTTACTTGACATGCTCCAAATGTATCAAACTGAACATCCTAGAATATCGTTAGCAAATCCAGCAGTGTTCAGTGGAGTAAGGTCTGAAATATAACATAAATAAATTTAAATTAGTGGTTAACATATTGTTTTTCTAACAATGGTCTTTCAAAACAGTATTCTGCATCAAAAATTCAATCGAGGATTTGAATAATAAGTATTTTTAAAATTTTGCGTGTAAAATGTATTTGTATTAATGCACAAGATTAAAATAATGTTAATTATATCACTTAAATCTATTTGTAATTCTAGCTATATATTTCTCTATATTATTCTGTAAGATATAAAGTTTTATGTAGCTGTTGTATTCGATATTAAAAGTCTATTAACGTGGATAAAATACATTTATTGAAAACGTTTTTTTTAGCATATAGACATAATATTTTTTAATATATGTATACTTATTACATACATTAACACATTTATATATAATAAATTTTATAAATCAATATATATATATGTGTGTGTGTGTATGTGAAATAGTAAACTTATTATAGCGCTTAAAAATAGTTGTTACAAATAATAAAAATACCTTTATTACTCTTTCATAATTAATAACAAAATAGTACTTGCCATGTAGTTTGCAGAGGCAATCTTTTAGTTTCATAAGCTAAATAAATTATTTTAAATATTAAGCATTAGTAGCGTCATTTAAAAGAAATAAGAGTGATGAAATTTATATTCAAAATGTGAAGTTGTTGCGTCAAACTACTATATTTTTATCAAGCATTCATGGTCGAGAGGTCAGCGACAGCTGCTTTATAAGCAGTTGCCCCGGGTTAGCAGGTTCACTTCCTGGCTGATGCTATGACACATGGGAAAAAAACTACTATATTTTACATGGTCTTTAAACAATAATGTAGCATTAAGTTCATAAAAGTTATGAGAAATTTTAATAATTATCATTAAATTAGTATTTAATCAATAATGTAGTAAATACCTTGTTCAGATTATTAATACAGATAGAAATATAATGGATGAAATTAATCATAGAATTAAATTTGGTTGGAGTGCTTTTGGTAGAAATAATTTGATACTAAAAGACAATATGCCTATGTGTTTGAAAAATAAGATTTTTAACAAATGTGTTTTACCAGTTCTTATTATTAATAGAAGAGCAATACAGAGACTTCAGACCACTCAAAGAAGTATGGAGAGATGCATGTTGGAAGTCACATGAAGAGATCAAAAATGCAATGTATGGGTAAGAGAACAAACAGGTGTTACTCACCTCATTGAAAATAAAAATAAAAAATAAAGTGGAGTTGAGCTGGACATAATGCTAGAAGAGATGGTAATAGATGGACAATTGAAATCTTAAACTGGATTTCAAGAGATTGTAAAAGACCCAGAAAGAGGCCACATGTGAGATGGATGGATGAAATAAGAAAGTGTGGAGGGATGATGTGGAGAAGAGAAGCTACAGATAAGAAAAGATGAATTGAACTTGGAGAGACCTTCGTCCTGCAGTGGATTGATAATGTTTGAAGATGATGATGATAGTAAATCTAATAACAATTTAAAATTTAATAAGGGACTTTGAAAATACACTTTTTAATTTGTGTAAATTCCATATTTTATAAGGCAACAAAGTAAAAGTTTAATTGCTCACATTTTACAGATCTTACTATAATAAAGCATTAGCTTTATTGGCAATTCTAGAATTTGTTCCAAACTCCATTCAATAGAATCTTTATTTAATATTAAATCATCTATGTTCTGTATTACTGTTTACAATGCTTTTTTACAACTCACTATTGACAGTTTCAATTGCCCAGCAATTTTCTTCACAACTCCTTATATTTCCAAACTTTAACTCAATATTAAATTATCTATGTTCTTTATCACTATTGACAGTTTTGATTGCTCCAGCAATCTTCTTCAGAAGAATATAAGTAAAAGCTCTGAAAAAGATTGCTGGGGCAATCAAAACTATCAATAGTGAGTTGTAAACAAAGCATTACAAACAATAATAAAGAATATAGATGATTTAATATTGTATGAATTTGGCAATGCAATAAGAAATATAAAGTTATAATACTTCATAAAGAATCTTTATTTATAAGTTTAACTCATCTTGATACATTTTAATTTTAAAATTGGAAGTTATTATTTCATAACATTATCTCATAAATCTAGCAGCCTTGCTTCAGGCAGAAACTCAAATTCAAAGTCTTTGTTATTTTATGGGCATATATGATAATCATAGCTTTGATATGGTTCGATTTATTTAAGGTTCAGCATTAATAAGTGCATAAATTAAGGACAATTATCTTAGTTCTTGCTCAAATTAATATATTCAAATAATATCATAAATCAATTAATTCACTTAAAACAATATATAGTTCAATAATGGTAAACATTAAATATAAACTGAATATTGTAACTTTTTATAATATTAAACTCATAAACAAACAGATTAGGCTTTTGCAAGATGTGTTTCCCTGAGATAAACTACTAGATTTAAATACTATTCTTAAGCTATGAAACTCATTCTATACTGTAATTAGTAGTACTTACACTATATATTTCAGTTTCAAGCAAGAAAGTTGTTTCTTCACATGATTGTAATTGTATTGAAAATAAGAAGTACTGTTAAACAAATAATGTGATATTGAATTTAATGAAATGAGGCATAACAATTTTCTCTATTTTCTACAATGTATTTCATATATATTATTTGTCTAAAAATATTGTGAATTGTATTTAAGGAAAATTATACCCTTTAAAAATAAAATATAATATCATTAATTATAAATAAAAATGCTACGCTATACATAAAGTAGGTTAGTTTTGGCCAGAATAACTGATGAAACCAACAGTTTGCATTAACAAATACTAAACTCTAATGTCTTTGTATGTTTTTTTTTGTATGTTGTAATTATACTGTTTAATATTGTTCAATATTTATTTAATATGTATATATTCATTTACATATATGTGTATATTGTTGTCTGCAATGTACATTATAAAATTTAGGGATAAAAAAACTTACTATCAGTTGATTGGATAATCGTGTGAGTATATATTTATTCTAAAAAATAAAACTAATATTTTATATAAATCCAATTTATCCAAATCACTTCGAACACTTTTTAGCATAACCCTTTTAAAGTAAACTGACTCTGAAGGAGACTGCAGGACAGTCAAAATGTATATGTACAATAAAAGAATTTTGCTAAACAGTGTTCAAAGTTATTTGGATAAATTATATTTATATATTATAATATATAGAGTCATATGAGCACAGACTTTCACATGACTCACTACTCTCCACCCTCTCTCATAACACTGATACACTTGAACATATAAATATATGTCGAAAAGATCCAGATTGTCATCTCCACACATATATGCAATAAGTGCTCAGATGTATATTAAGATAGCCAATCTTCATACTTTAATGGATAGGCTTCAATCCACTCCCTACTCCTTCTTTTCAATCGTCCATCCAATTGAAAAGCTGATGAAGGAATGCTCGAAGTCACCCTGAGGCCAAAATTCTCATCACACACATGTTGACCTAAAGTCAATCTGACCCCTCATGTACAGGACATAATCTATTTAATACATATACGAGGGATTGGTAGACATCTCTACTATGTAATAACTGAAATACAGGCTTATTGTATACCTGTATCAATATATGTAATATATAGAATATATAAGCACAGACTTTCACACAACCCACCACTCTCCACCTTATTTTATAACACTGATACACTTGAACACATATATGTCGAAAAGATAAATAATCACCAATATTGGTATTTCATGCTAATCCAGTCATCATCAGATATTATAGCAAAAATAAAGGAAAAGGTGATTTTTGTAAAACTAATATTATTAATTTCTATTATTAAAATCTATTTGCTTTACAACACTTAGATTTAGGACATAAATCAAATTGAGGACAAAAACATTTGGAAAAAAAAAAAAATTTGCTTCCATTCAACGCATTTGACATATGGGAAATTTTTTTTTCCTTTTCATTTGTTAATGTTTTATTTTTTATTTAATATTGTTTATATATATACTGTAATAATAAATATAATAATTTAGGTAAGCGAATTAAAATCCCTTTTGAAAATCAACTTTATGTCTTTAAAAGCTTTTTGGTAAAAGTTATTGCTTCTTATTTTTTCTATTATCTAGCAAATAAAAGTAATAATTTTGCACATCATGGATAAATTATTTTTTATAAAGTAATGATGTGTTTTATTAGTTTATCAATTAAGATTTTAATGCATGTTGATTGAACCATAACTGATTGTTGTAATTAAAAATACTTAAAAATAATCAATAAAATAATTCACTCTTTTAAATACATCTTGTTTATATTTTAACTTTTGCGGGGGAAAAAAAGATATATAAAAAATCGATGCACATATATACTGGTAATCGAATTCTGAACAGGCAAAACTTTGAATTTTTTTAGATTTCAAACATATTTAAGCTTTTTTTATGTTGTTACTTTATAATCAATACAATTAATTATTCAAATTTGATTAGTAACTAATAATTAACATAATTAATTAGTAATTAATTATGTGTATTATTAACTAGAAGCCATTAAAGACTTCTGTAAGTTTTTTAAAAACTAATTTTTATGAAGTTATGTAAAAATAATATACCGACTTTGGACTATTATCACTTTTTGAGGGTGACCTTTGCATTGTTATTTTTGTAATCATTCTACATTTGATTTTAGTATTAAGCTGTTATTCTATATAGAAGTAAATAGACTGGATTTGATTTGTTTTAAATCTATATTTACAAATAAAAACCAGTCTAAAAATTCAGATCAAACTTTGTAAATGTTAAAAAAATAAAAAATAAACAGGCAAGCAAAAAAATTGGCATTGAATGGTCAGCAAGAAATAGACAAATCAAATAATTTTAGAAGGTTAATAAAATCTTATTTGAAAAAAAAATATTTTAAAAAATGAAAAAATAAATATTAATCTTTTGGCGAATCTATACAATTCTTCTTTAAAATATTAGAATTGCAAGAGAATTTAACATAGTACCCGGATCATTGCTTACTGATCATTTTTACAAGGCATAGTTTTTTTGCTATCCTTATGCTAAAAATAATCAACTTCTATTTTTAAAAATAAAACATATACTTATAAAATAAAAGTATAATCATGCATACTTTTGTTTTTTAATAATTATTATACAATTATTGTGTGTAAGCATAATCAAAAAACTTTAATTAATTACTCAAAATATCAATCATTTCTCTATTCCAAAAATCTTCACAAAGTAAACTTATAAATATTTTTAAACCCAAAATGAAAAAGTTATTCAGCATAAGAAAGCTGATTAAATTACTTTGATTTTGCCATCTATTCAAAAATACTAATCTCTTTAGATTTTTAATTTAATAAATCAATATACATTCATTTGCAATTTTATTTTCATTAAAAAAAGTAGAAAAATCTGTGATCTGATGGCTATAAAAGCATGATTTTAAGAAAACACCAACTAACCCTTTCAAAAAAAATCCTTCATATTGAAGTATATGTGAATTACTTAACATTAATTTATCTTACTAACAGTTATAGAAAATTTCTACCATTTTTCAAGCTGCAATGTTTGACTGAAAAAATGAACCAATTGATACTATGAAAATCTTGGAAATCAGTTAATAATTTAAATAAAAAAACATAAAAATTGCATTGCTATGGTTGATGGTATGGTTTCTGGCAATGCGTATTACTTTGTGAGAGAAACAAATATCCAGCAGAGATTTGTTTGTTTACTCAAACATTATTTATGGAAGAATTATAAAAAATATTTACAAATAGCACAATTTAATGTTAATGTTATTTAATATTGTTATATATTTATAAAATGCTTAATTGATGGTTTATATGTATATATAAAACAATAAAAAATAATAAATATAATGGTAATTAACTATTATATACAGACTTTCAATCTGCCAAAGTACTTTTGGTTAATTCCTTAACTCTTGTTAATTACCATTAAGTTCAAAAAACATAACTGAAGCAAATGTCATCAACTCAAATCCCATGAATCTTGAAATTTGATGTTAGTAATTTGTCTATTAATTATATTTATTTTATTTTTATTTATTAAAATTATCTTCTTAATTTTTCTTTTATTATGGTTTCTCTCTTCATGAAGAATTTTAACACTTTCAATATCAAACTTAAATTGTATGTATATTTACATATTTTTTTTTATGATCCAAAAAAACTGAAGCAGCCACTAAATCTTTATTATTTTTACTTTTCCTATGCTTGTATAACAATTTTTGCTCTTTTAATCTTTTTTCAATACTGCCCCTTGATTTACCTATATATGATAACATATAGCCATACAAAATTTGATACACAACATTACTTTTTTTGCTTGATAGGTATGACATTTTCATAATTATTCACTAACTTATTAACATTATCTGTAACACAGAATAAAACATTAAAAGAAAAATCAAGAAGGCAATTTTAATAAATAGAAATAAAATGAATATAATTAATATACAAGCTGCTAACATTAAAATTCAGGATTCACAGGATTTGGGTTAATGATGTTTGCTTCAATTATGTTTTTTTTTATTTAATGGAAGTTGGGGAGGATTAAAGGATTAACCTAAAGTACTTCTGTGAATTGAAAGATTGTATGTAATAGTTAATTATAGTTATATTTATTATTTTTATAGTTATTGAAATAGTTTTTAATTAATGAACATTATATATATATTCTAATTGGCAAATAATTTGAACAAATGTGTGGTCTTTGAAAATTAGTGATATATTTTTTTACAAGTAAAATGCAAGTATTATATAAATTATAAGGACGATTTTCATGTTTATAAGATAAAAATAATAAAAACTCTTGGGTCATCCCAGCAGGTATATTAGTTTTTAATTTGCTGAAAACTAATATATATATGTGACAAAAAGTTTTAGCATATATATATAGAGAGAGTCTCCTGTAACGTAGTTGCTGACACATTAACATACCATGTTTACGACCAGAATGTTTAATCAGAGTAAACTTGGACATTGAACTTGGAGATTTTTCAGATTCCAAGTAAGAACAACGTTTTTTTTCCCCAAAAAAGCTAAAATATAGCCAACCTATTTAATCATACAATTATTGGTCAGTGTTTTGTTTTATTTTTATTTTTACTAGAGAATAACTTATTTAAAGAAAACTTTATAAACACTCTTCAGCTAATATATGATTTATATCCATGAGTATTTATTTATCTTCTTCATAGTTTCTATATAAAAAATTATAAAGAAGTCTTGGCTTTTTATTACTCATCAGATTTATTAAATGGTGGATGTGAAGATTTTAGTTTTTGTTTTTTTTTTAACTTTGCTTTTTCATTATATCCAATTACTTACAAATTTTGGATAATTAACAATATTGGTTATTATCTGACTACATTAAAGAAACTCAAATTTTCATGTATATATGCAAAATTAATAATATTTGAATACAATTGTACGTATATATAGTTGAAGTTTTATAAGGGATTTTCATATCAAATTAAATCCCTTATAGTAAAAATTAATAGATTATTACAGTTGTGATATACTCTGAATATTGACATGATAAAAGATGGCTAAGAAGTAGACAAGCAATAATAAATTATATTTATAGTAATAAAATGCTTTATTCCTCAGTAGTCCATAAGAAATTTGAATAAGAAAAGGGGTAGCTGTAGCCATGATTCATAAACTTAGTACTTTTGTCACTGCACTAAACCAAGCCATAGTCCTTTAAAGGTGATTCTGATGTGTATTTTCAGAATCTGTTTTCGAGTAAAGAACTTTGTTATACCTTCACATCATGTATATATATATATAATATTTAAAAATAAGTAAATAATTTTTTTTATCGAGTTATTTTTTAATGTTATTGTGCTGGGTTTTTTTTTTTAATATTGCATTATATACATAAAAAAAAAACTTTTTAAGCATAAAGCTTTTTTTTATTATTATTTAAAATGTTTGTGATTATAAAATCATTTTAATTTATCTTGTAGAGTAAAATATAAGCCTAGAGTGTTTTTTATTTTGAAAAAAAAATCTATTTTAATTATAAAATCAAAAATGTTTCTTAAAACAGTATATTTGAACTAAATACATATTTATTATTGACTCTGTCAACAAATTTGCTTTTTATAACAATTTTTTTTTTAATTTTTGAGTGCTGTATTTAAAATGTTTTTTTTTTCTTTTTGTCTTTTTTTAATATTGACGTATTTAATATTTTATTTTTCTTGTAGACCCTAAAAGAAAACGATTGGAAAGTGAAGATGATAAAGATGGAAATAGATCATTAACTCCAGAAAACGTACATCAAGATAAAAATATGACGTCTCCAAACCCTGAATTCTCTGATAAGGAAGGTTCTTTAGATTCTCATAGTATAAAATCACCAAAAAATGAGCCTGGAAGCCCTGGAAGTGAATCTTCTAATACGGATGCTTTGGAATCACCGAAAACATCAACGTCAGACTCTGCTTCAAGTAATGCAGCTTCACAACAAAAACGTTCACCCATGGAAATTTTGACTAGAATTTTTCCAAGCCAGAAGATCAGTGTTTTGCAATTAATTCTTCAAGGGTGTAATGGAGACGTAGTTCAGGCTATTGAACAAGTACTAAACAATCATTCTGAATTTAACTCAAATTCATTACAATTACAAACAACTCAAAATTCCCTTTTTAATCAAAGAGCGTTTATTCCTACATCACTTTGTGCTAATGGTAATACTGCAATAAAATCTGCTTTTTCGCCTATTACTAGTGCGTTATCAAATGCATCTCCAATTAGCCCGGTTAGATTTGGTTACTCCCCACAACATCGTGGTTTTCTAGCAATGCCTTATTCAGCAAGTTTTATTCCAGGCATGGGAGTTAGACCAGAATATGCTGCATATAGTGGACTTGCAATGGGTAGTTTAGCAGCTGCAGCACACGCTCAGAAAAATGGACTTCATTGTTTACACTATGGTGGTTCATGCACTTGCTGCAATGGAAAAACATTGAATAATGATAAACAGAGTGGATGTTTAAGTGATTAAATGATTAACTTATTATTATTTTAAAATGTAAATGATTTAAAGCATTATTTACATAAAATTAAAAAAAAAACCAATACCCCGTGCGATAAACATCTGTGTCAAAGCAGTGAACGATAATTATAATATCAAAAATATTTGTGACAAAGCAATGAATGATAACTCTAATATCAGATATTAATAAATATAAATGAAATTATCAAAACAAAAACGTTTATATAAAAATTTGTGTTATTATTTAATATTTAAAACCAATTTGAACTGTAGCAGTTGAAATTTATTATTATTTTTTTTCCCCTTCTTATAAAATTTATTTATATAAAAGAAAATTGCTAAAATAAATGATTTAATAATAAAACACAGTTCTAAATTATCATTGAAAAGAAATTTAATTTTAAAATGTAAATAAAATAAATAACTCAAAATAAAAAAAAAGTATCACAAATTGAATAAAGCATTTAAGTTTTACAATGAAATTTTTATAGCATTTTTATATGTGTAATAAAATCTGGAATCGCATTAGCTTAACTTTGTAGAATTCTTGCCAAGTGTACATATGACATTTTCACGTAATTTTAATACAATAAAGAGTCATAAATGATGTGTACAAACTTTATATATAATATTCAATAATTCTCTTTTTATTTATTTTTTGCCCAAATTATCTTGACCCTTTCAAATCTAAAACACATTATAGAATTATGGAAGTGCATGCCGCCCTATTATGAAAGCTGATTTATTCTCGAGTTTAAATTTATTCCGATCTTTACAACATACTCAATTTTTCCCCCATACCATTTAATAGGTGCAACATTTGAATATCTAATGCTGTCAGGCTGTACATCTTATAATCGATTCTAAGATCATTTTAGTATATCATTTTAATTTTTCAATATTAGGTAAATAAGGCAATGATGTCCAATGTGTTTTATCTGAATTATGTTGTATTTTTATTATAATATCTTTTAAATATTTCATCACATATTTTTATATCTTATTTTATATAGTTTATCCATTTTCATCTCAATATAATTTTCTTTAAAAAAAAAAAATTAAAATAAGAAATGTCAAAGAGGTCACTGGCATTCGAAAGTATAATAAATAATGCTTTAGTAGTATTGGGAAATAAGAAATATCGAAAATTAAATATTAATTTTATATACAAAGTTTGTATAAGCAATTTAATAATCATTATTGCATCATGATTACGATGTGAAAACTCAGAAATGCACTTGGCGAGTAATTATATCTTCAAATATTAGAGTTTTCTTTTACAATATTTTAATCTATCATTAGATTTTATTATATATACGTATATTACTCTCTAAGAATTTTACTATATATATATATTAATGAAACTTTGTCATTATTATGTGTAATATTAAGGATACTATAACAGAGTCTATAATGGAATATTTATATTAATAAATCTAGTATAATTTCAACTCATTAGCTATAATTTATGATTAGGATGCAAATTAATATTGGAATGCTAATTATTGAAAGAATATTAAGTCTACTAAAATAAATATTAAATTACACTCTATTATCAGTGAGTTAGATATATATTCATACGAATGTTTTTATGGGTTAAAGATTTAAAAGACATATTTTGCATATTCGTCCACATAAGATTTTAATTAGATATTCCAACGTTTTGACTTAATCACACAAGTCCTCAATTAGGAAATGAATACTATATAATTGTAGAGGTGTTGTAAACAGTGTTCACAATAATTGTTAAAATTCTACAACTAAAAAAAAAAAAAAACAGATATATAAAATTGAAGTAATTTTTTTTTTTTCAAATATGAGGAAGTTTACATGTATCAATTTATTCATACAATTTGGTCTCTTTAGTATCTCAATAGCTTCTCTCATCTTACATTAGTTTAGGTTTTCCCATCTGATAAGATTCTGGTTTTAGAAACATCAATATTATGACATGAATCTATAGCATGGATTGAGAGTGCTGATGATAATGAATGTTGCTTCATTGCATTAATAAGTTCATTCCTTCTAGCATGGATGCAATGATTGCTCATACCCACATAAGAAGACTAACAAATGCCACATGAAATCTCATAAACTCCTTGAGCCTCAAGAGGGATAGAATCTTTTAGGCTTGATTAAAAATGTATCGCTTTTTTTGCTAAGAACCTATGCTGTCTTTATATTGTAGCATTTTAGAATGTGTCTGAAACTATCTGTGATTCTTTCTATATAGGGAATACAAACCTTAACAGTTGTTTTTTTCTTTCACTTTTGGTATTTTTAGCTTAGCTTAAACTTTAACAATTATGGTAAACACTGTTTACAGTGCCTCTATCTTTATAGACATTGTTTACAGCACCTCTACAATTATATAGTATTCATTTCCCAGTTGAGGGCTTGTGTGATCAAGTTGAAACATTGGAATATTTAATTAAAATCTTATATGGATAGAGAAATATGTCTTATATATATACACACACACACAAAGTATGCAAAATTTTCAAACTAAAAATAATGAAGTATATTTCATTTTAGTTTCTCAAACTTAAAAAAAAAATTGTCTAAATAAAATACAAATTTATTACTAATTATAGTTCTTTATCAAAACAGATTGTCTACAATTCTATATATTCGATCAATATATATATATATATATATATATATATATATATATATATATATATATATATATATATATATATATATATATATATATATTGATAGAAGATAAGATTCCTTCACTCTCTGCATTTATCAACTTTGGTGAGTATTATTTATTTCTTCCCTGTTTCTCTATAGAAAGATGATGAAGAGACTTTATCTTGCAATGGATATTTAAAGGTGATTTGTTTTAGCTACATGTATGTTTATGATTATGTGTACATATAGATTGAAATTGTTGATTGTTATTGATATTGTTTAAGAGTTGATTGCTTTCAATGAATATAGATATAAAATACAAAAAAAGCATTCAACACTTAAACAGTACTTTCTAATTTAGCATTTAAGTAATTGTAAATATATGTAAACATGAGAAATGACTAATTTTCCAAGTGCAGTTGCCATCATTGCATTACCTTCTTTTGTCAGATTTAATTTTCAAATTATAAAATGAATGCATTTACAGTTATTTTCTCAACTTTTAAAAGAATGGCAGATTTGACAAGTGATGTTAATTAATGTACATTTCTAATCATATTCAGATGTAAATATAATTACATTCAGTATGAATAATAATTAAACTTCATAAATTACAATTAATTTTACTCATTATATATATATATATAGTACCGTTTATTTATATATATATGGTACAAATTGCTATTTAATATTGTATATCATTTAAATAAAAAAGAGAGAACCCAATCTTTAATTTTTTTTTTTGTAATATAATGTTGTTTTAAGAAAAACGTACAATGAAAGTTTAATTTATATATATATATATATAATTTAATTAAAATAAATTCGATATTGTAAGTTGCATACCAAATAATTGATTCAAATAGTGAAAGGAAATCACAAACGACTTTCTGATAGTAATTAAAGATGGCAAAAATTCATAATGAGAAAAGAGACTTTGTAATAAAAAAAATGAGAAATAATGTAGAAGTTTATAAAATAGAACAAAAGGTAAAAGAAATATGTGCAGAACTTTTAAAAAGAATCTGGGCATATAAAAGAAGCTGACAGGTTTGAAAAGTGTTTTTTGTCTTGATGTTCCAGAGAGTGTTGAGCAATTTGAAGTGTCTCGTATTTTTTTTCATAAAAAAATTAATAAAATGTGTCCACTTAGATACGAACTGAAACCACTCTCCATGAGTGAGTAGAACTCTATTGTTTGCTGACACTTTCTCTTGAGAAAAGTCATCTAAATCATCATCTGACTTTACCTAAATATTGATCGGAGATTTGGAAAGAGTAAAACTAAAAAAAAAACTACTGCAGACTACACATTGAAAGATTTGGATGTCGGATGATCAATGACCTACTTAAATATCAACTTACCAGTAAGTTAATGGCCATAACTTTTATATAAAGCTTTATGAACTGAGATTTGAATGAAATGTTAATTCCATAATTTTTTGATTTAAAGATTTGCGAACTGAATAATGAATGAAACTGTTACCACAGAAAAATAAGAGATACAAACTAATTATTACTTCAAGAAAAAATATTTGAATCAAATTATTAAATTCGTTATGCATAATCCTTGCCAATATTATAATTTTTTTATCATAAATATTAAATGTTTGATGGGCTAGAATAAATCTTTATTATTAACAAACTTTCATTGTACATGTATAAAATTAATAATGTTATTATATTTAAGTTTTAGTTTTGATTATTTAGATTCAAATTAGTGTATAAATTACCTTTGCTAAGTAGATTTATTGTCTTAATTAAGTCAAATGGGAATTTTAATCCCGATCATATAATTACTACTTTACGAGTTACAATATGTTTGATGCAGAATCAGTGAGTCTAAGTGACTCTGGCACCCTCATTTATAAATAAAAAACTGATTCAGCTTGCAATTGTACTTGTAACAATTCTAGGCTGAGTTGATCAGGAAATATAGTTATGTTTTTTTAGAAATAGAAATACAACTTTTTTCTTTTTTGCATAACTTGATCAACTCACACAGTTTATTGCATATAGAGGCCTAGCAAGAGGGAAAATGTTACAATGGTGACTCAACTCAGGAGTACGAAAAAAAAACCCACGACCTGAGAAAATTTAAAAACGGCATAAAATTGAGAATTTAATCAATGTTCGTAAAAAAATAAATATGACCACAAATAATGCACAAGTCTAAAAAGTTATTGTGTATGATTACAAAAGTTTTTTTTTTAAAGAATAGTATAAGAGTGTAAGATTTTAAATAAGACTATATTGAAATAAAATAATAGCTTATAAATTAAATAATAAATAAAACCAATCAAAGGTTAGCAATGACAGTAAAGGTGTAGAGGGATGGGAGATTATAGGGTGATAAAAAAAAGGGGTGTCGGTGAATGAAATTATTTGCAAAGAAAAATAAATTATTGAAATTATATTGTAACAATTGATGAAGTTAAGATTTTGTTTACTATAGCAAAAATAAACCACACGGCCATATATGAAATTGAGAAGTAGTAAAAATATACAAAATATGCAGAAGGTGAGAAACAATTAAAAGAGGGCATGGAACCCTTAATAAGAAAACTATTATACAAATGCATGATGAAATTCAAAGAAGATATAAAGAAAGAAACAGCAGAGATGTTCAGAGAATTAAAAGAAGAAATAAAAAAACCAGTAAAAAAAGAGGAAAAAGAAAAGAAATAAAGTGATCAGTAGAACAACAGAGGAAAAGAGGATAGATAATCTTATTTGTGAGTGGGATGGTGAATTGATTAAGTACACATCTCAAGAATGCCCAAAGGTTGTTTGCAAATAAATGATGTCAAGGTAGAGACATTGTGGGATTCTGGCAGCCAGATATCAGTAATATCGGAAACAACGCATGAAAGCATGCAGAGCCAACCCATAGAGATACCAACTCTACTGGTGAAAAGCATGCAAATAACATTGGCAAATAAGAAAAAGGCACAACTGGGCTCAAAACAAGTTTGGGTTCAAATTAAAATAGGGGATAAAATTATACTCCACACATTATTAATTCTAAAGGGGTTGGTCATGAAGCCATATTGGGGTCAGACTTTATGCACAAAACTGGGTGTGTAATCAATTATAAAGATGGAAAGATTATCTGCGAAGGGGAAGAAATGGAGTTTGGGTCACGGATGAGAATGAATCAGCAAAATGTATGTAATATGGAGGTTGAGATAGAACATTTTTCAATAGAGGCATGGATTGATGAGCTAATAAATGAAGTGAAAGAAGAATGGAAAGGGGACCTAAAAGAAGTTTTAATTGAATATAAATCGAATTTTTCAGATAAACCTGGGGTTATTAAATGATATGAGCACAGGATCAAGGTTGCTGACAGTACACCATACCAGGCAAGATCATACCCAGTGCCACACCAATATAGAGCTGAGGTAGAGAGAGAATTAGCTAAAATGGACGAGTGGGATATTATCACTAAGGGTTCATCAGCATATAATAACCCATTGGTGGTTGTAAAAAAAGATGGAGCCATAAGACTGTTTTTGAATGCCAGGCAATCGAACAAGATTACATGGCTGGATCAAAATGTTCCACCTCCAATTAATGAGTTGGTAAATAAATTCTGGGGAAAAAAGATATTTTCCATGTTAGATCTGACTGCCAGCTATTGGCAGATCAAGTTACACCTGGTTGACCGGAAGTACATGGCATTTCAATATAATGGTATATCATACCAATTTAACAGAATGCCTTTTGGTCTCAAGAATAGTGGAGCAGGCCTGCTAAAATGTCTTGACCGTGTACTGTCCCCTGAGATCAAAAAGTTAATCACTATCTACATGGATGATGTGATTATTGCATCTAATAACTCTCATGAGCACTTACAACATCTCAAGTTATTTTTACAAGAGTGCAATATGAAGGATATTCACATTAATTTACAAAAAAGCTGTTTAGCAGTGAAAGAAGTGAATTTCTTAGGGCACTTAATTAATGTAAATGGAATCAGACCTCACCCTGTCAAAATCCAGGCAATACGAGATTTCCCAGTCCCTCAAACACCAAAACAGGTGGGATCATTTTTGGGGCTGTGTAATTTCTACAATAAATTTTACAAAAATTTCACTTCAAACATGGAGCCTCTGCTGCAATTATTACATAAGGGAACATCATAAAAATGGACAGAAGAGCACGAGACGAATTTCAGGGTTATTAAAGAGAAGTTCCTTAGCCATGTGATGTTGGTTTACCCTGACCTAAGGAAACTGTTTATTGTTCAGGCAGACAGTAGTGGGTATGGGTTAGGTGCAGCTCTTATACAAGCTCAAGAGGATGGTACCTTGGGTGTAATTTATTTTGTCAGCAGACCATTGAGAGGTACAGAGATTAATTACTGTGTAACAGATAAAGAGACCTTGGCTGTGGTGTGGGCATTTCAGAAGTTGCACCAATTCTTGATAGGATTGGAAACGATTGTTAGGACAGATCATAAGATCCTGGAATTCTTAAACCATAGTTATTTAACAAATAGTAGGTTAATCCGATGGAGTCTTTTTCTCCAGGAGTTCAATTATTCAATCCAGTATTTTAAGGGCACTGAAAATGTGATAGCCAACACATCCAGATTCTCATTTACCAATTAACATTGGCTAATTAACAGGCAAATTAATCATACAATTTTTACATAAAAATTAAATTTCATGCCTGCTCATAATATAAAAAATTTTTCAAAATTTACTTTACTTTAGATCAAAGTTCAAGTGGTTGTAGGCTTGACGAGTAGGTATGTTAATCATTAAAACATAAGTAAAAGCTTTTAATAAATAAGTTTTTATATGTATTATGTTAAAAGATTTTCATAGGCTGTGGTTATAAATAATAAATTAACCAGGAATATTTAATTTATTGCACTAAAATTATCTGTTTCAGTGGGGTCTCACTGACCATCCATTGGATAATGAATATTCATTATGGCAGTATATATATATATATATAAATACGAAAAAATTCCATTTCGAAACAAAAGAAAAACAAAAAAACAATGGGTTATATTAAGAAAATATATAAAAAAAAGAAAATATAATAAAATGGAATTTTTGAACTAGGAATATAGTTTCAATGAGACAAAGTAATCATTATTTAATTGCAAAAAATATAAATGGGCGCTATTTATTCATAAAAATCTTAATGTTGCAGAAATGAAATAACATTGCAAATTAACAGTGCTATCTTTATATATTTCATTAAAATTCTATATTTTATTCTAAGATGAATAATTTTTTTAATGTTAAGTTAATTCATCATATTTTGCTTAGTATTTGAATTAATAATAAATTCGATTATTAAGTGATAAGATTTTCTATTGATTATAAATTATCGTTTGACTGAATAGTTTTGCATCAACAGTAAAAAATATTAATTTTATATGAAAATAATATAGATATAATAAGCCTAATTTGAATTGAATCATTATTTTAAATGAGATAAGATATAAATCTAAGAAATGAGCACATTACCAGAATATATTGTATTTAAATACCCATTTCCAAAGTGAATTGTAGTACTGGAGGTTTGGGATTCAAAGCTGGAAGCAATAAGAGGTATGCATCTAGCAATTACATTTAACTTTATTATTTAAGCTAAAATGCTTACTTGCATTACTTTTAGATTTAAACATAAAATTTCATTGATAAAGACTGAAATTAATCATTGACTTCAGTTGAGGATTTAACTGCATTTCTATCTGATAATCACTCATTACTCAAGCATATTATAAATGACATTAGAAAAAAAAAGTTGCTCTTGTTTTCTCAGTGAATGATATCAAAAAAATTGGTTTAGCCTAAATAAAGGGAACTATTATGCTCTATCTCTATTAGAGAGATAGCACCACATGATTTTTTAAATAATTTTCTATATGAACCTTAGATTTTCATTATAAACAATCAAATAATTGTTTCTTGCTAATGATGTGCATTTTTTGATTAATCTTATTGAGATAATATAAATTTGACATATTTAAATGCCAATTTTAGATATATTTCATTATGAATTGTTTTACTATTAATTAAATTGTAATTAAGTAAATTATAAATTGCTTAAAATTGACTGTCATACTGAAAAATTTTAACATTAATATTATATTTTCACTATTTCTATTTGCATTTTTGCTTGAGAGCTTGAGAGATAAAGGATTTATGTTTATCCTTTTTAGGGTAATATTTCATTTTTGTTCAAAGTGTGCTGTAACTTTCACAGTTTCAATTTTGTAGTAATTTTTTGTAAAATTTTAAATGAATGGTATTTTCTTCTGTTACTGTACAATATATTTACTTCTTTCTCTATATCAAAATATTTAGTAATAATATTAACTTTACTGAAGCATACAGATAGTTTTATGCTTAATTTATATATTGTTTAAAAATCACTTTCCTTTTTTACAATTTAATTTATTATTTTCAACATTTTTGGCATTAAAAATTGACTTACTTGAAAATGTTATTTTAATAAAATATTTGCTTAGTACATTTCTATTACTAAACAAGTAACACCCAAATCAGAGATGTTATATTTCACTATATTGCTAATTCTCTTTAATAAATCACTGATCCAATAGTTGACTTCTAGAATAAAATATATTTATGATTTCAATTAGCATCTATTTGGAGTGTTTTTTTAAATTGAGTTGTATTTTTTTTTTTGCAAAAGCAGATAAAAATTCTTAAAAAACATATTAATGCTTTAAATATATATATATATATATATATATATATATATATATATATATATATATATATATATATATATATATATATATATATATATATATAGTAATGGAAAAGGAGTTTTATGTTATTAAACCTCATGATGAAGGGCCAATTATACAGGAATTCACAAAAAGAATAACTATAATATTATCCCAGCCACACATAATCATTGAATATGCTCAGAGCTGACTAGCTAATCATATTTCTAAATATTATTTTTCTGGTATTTGGCAAATGGATGACATGCTAATGGATTTATACATGATGAAACAAACCCCATCAATAGCCATTAGTATTCATAATGCTGGCTCTTATCATCTCAATTTACATATATCTATTTATATCTGATAAACTGAAAATATACTTAGAAAACATATTTTTTTAAAAGTATTTAGTTTCATTACTGTCTAGCATGCTTTCAATATATTTTTATTATATCATATTTATGACATATAGTAGTGTGCCATGAATATGAGAAAGTAAAAACATATTAAAAGCATGCTAGGCAGTATAAAGCTAAATATTAAAAAAAAATACCTTTTATGTGTGTATTTTCATTTTACCAGATATTATGTTGCCTCAGAAAAAAAAATTAGTAACAGTTAAATTACAATATATCTAATTAATATTACAAATCATTCAGTCTAAATTTATTATTAGTTTGATATATCTAGATATATTTTTAAATACCACAAAATAAAGAAAAAAGTCATTCATTGACTTTAAATTTTAATAAAATAAATAATTTCACTAAATAAATATGGAAAAAAAAGTGTAAATGAGGTTTAATCCTTAAATAAATAATGAATAAATAAGCATTTTCTAACGAGACAAAGGATAAATTATTGCTTAAATATTTTACTCCTAATGCCCTTACTGTTGGCTATTTATCCAATGACTGACATATAAAATAAAAAATATGCATATACAAAAAATCTATATTTACGCAAGCTTATGTGTGAGAAAAAAGAATGTCCATAAACATATTACTTATGTATATAAAAATTAATTACTTTAAATACAAATAAATGAAAATCTCACCTTTTTTATATTTTTGAGTTTAATTATGAAACCAAACAAAAAGAAATAAAAATGTATTTACTATTATATATCTACTAGTTATATGTGTGTGCATAGGATTGAGTTGTATATCAAAAATAATATTAAAAGTTCAGGATTTGGTATTATCTTTTATATTAGGAGTATTAATGAGGTTCTTATTCTATCCCTGTATTTTCTTGAAGATATTAACATCTTTTCGGGTTGCTTTTAAGTTTTTTGAATCATTGATTTTTTTATTTTCTCTATAAATCAACTTCCAATAAAAATAGAAAAATAGGTATTTTCCTGTAGATTCAATTATCATCATAGAATTGGATAGTACTCATTTTTAATGTTTATCTTTCATTGTTTCCACGGGTTATTTTAAAATATTCTCATTTCAGGCAGGCTTTCCATATTCTGACGTCCTAAGTGAGTTATATGGTAGGTTCACATTTTCAGGTAGGAATAGTGACAGCTGGCATTTAAAAATGTAGTCTAATCCTTCATTATTACGATTAGTGTCAAATAATGAAACACTTTCTATTTTTTGTACTTTAATCAAACTGCTTATTTACTATAAATTATTAATAAGATCATTAATAATTGCTGCTAAGATAATTTCAGTAATGATCTGTCAATGTGATATCCTAAATAAATCATCCAAAAATAGAAAAAAAAAAGAAAACATTTCTATTTATATCCAATCAATCCATGATGAAATCAGATCAAATATATAATAAAAATACTTTAGATTTTCACCTTTTTTGTCTTAGTTTTGATTTTTAATCAATATTATATTTTCAAGGCAGTTCAACATTCCTATTTGTAGATGAAAAGTATTTTATTAAAACGAATATAATCGTTGTTAGCCGAGAGGTCATCGCAGCCACCTTGCAAGCAAGTAGTTGGTTGCAGACGGTTATTGGTTCGCGTCCCGGCCGATGCTTTGACATATGAGAGACAAAAAAAAAAAAAAAACAAGCTAATCCCCATATTTCTAATTATTTAAATTTGTTTGTTTGTACAAAAGAGAAAAAATTTAAAACTGAACAAAGAAAACATATTTTATCCTCCACGATCTCCCACCCTCCATTCAAAAAAATGTAATAAGTTTTTTCTTTTTTTTTTTTTTAGGTTTACAAGCCTAAATACATGCATTTATTTTTAGTAAACCGCACAATATTTCCTATATCTTTTACTTACATAATTTAAAGATTTGCTAATTTGTGCTTAAGATAACTCTTTCTACAAACAAAAGATCTATTTATTTTAATGAGCTAAAATTACTAGGTTTAAATCATATATGATAATATACTGGTATTTTATTCTCACCTCACTAAAAATAAGATAATAATAGTCATCCTCTGGATCCAATTTTTCTTTTTACTTACTAATCAACTTAATTTGGGCATTTCATATTCAATCATTTATCTACTGTATTATTTACAATGAGTATTTCTTCTAACTCACTTGATGTTAATAAATTGCAAAGTTCCAAGAAACCCATGTGTACCTCCACCTTCAAAACCACCATCAAATTTCTTGACTGAGCAATGCAGATGCACAACACTACAAATATCTAAAATACTTCTATGGCAAGAGTCAGGCATCACAGAATAATCATGTCAATATATGGAAGTAAACAAGGGCATTATACAACTAAAACCCAAAAATAATAATAATAAGCCAGGAATACCTCAATTTATTAACATAAATATACATTTTTTTTCTTCAGAGTGCTGCTCTTGGCAGATTAATAGTAGCCTAAAAAATCCCATCAGATATTTTAAAACTCTCAAAATATCTTCAAAAAAATTTACCTGATCATCTGAACACAAAACTCCCATCATATATTGCTGGAACATCCAGACATGCACACTAATACACCATAATTCTGAGTTCTCCAATCTCAATACACATTATCTCTCTTCTTTCACTCCTCAATTCATCATGATCTAGTATGGTCATCTCCAAATAACCTTAAAACTTGAGCATTATATGCCATTTAAATAATTTTATTTCTTTACTTTTCTTTTTTCTTTTTAATAGTCATGGTCTGTGTTTGTTTTATACATTTTTAAATTTAATAACTTTATTATTAATTTATTCTAAGGCATTTGTCATTTTAACATATCCAAGATAATCAAAAGTCATTTGTTATTATCCACACAAGACTCATAACTTCTGTTCAAATATTTCTTTAATGTATAGATATACTTATTCAGATAACCAAAAATTTTTCTATCTCTCTCATGACCACATTGAATCATTTCCAACTGAAATGGATCTTCTGCCCTCTGTTTTCTAATTCTATATCTTTTTTTTTGCTCTCCCAATATTGATATTTGGAGGCAATACTTTTTCATGTAATTTATCAAGAATCATCACTTGTTTTAAATTTATGTTAGTATTTAATCATATAATGTACAATCATCTAGTGTTTATACTTTTTCTTCTTTTTTTTATGCTTTTTGGTTCAAAGTGCTTCTCTCTTTAGTTTTCATCCAAACATCTTTGTTCATCAAGCATTTTATTAACATTTGGGTCACATATTTTCTATCCTAGAAAAGGGTACATTTCCAACTGATCTGCACTCTCAAGTTGTTTACAAGATCAAATGCCAGAAATCCATCTGCCCCTGAGTTTACTACAGGAAAACTCAGGAAAACTTATCTACAACTATAGCCCAACACATGTACCTATATAATAAAACTAGAACAAATGTAGATATACATTCAATATTTTTAAAACATTTCTCTACAACTGGTCATTCCTTTGTTAACATTGTGAGTCACTGAATTCAGTGACATTAATCTCAGGTGACAAAAACTCTTATCAATAGAAAAAAATCATGCACTCCCCTCTCTATGACATGGTCTAGTCTACCAAATTAATTTTCATATTTAATTTTTTTGTAAAATAGTAATAATAGCATATATATACACATCCTCTCCCATCTCCCAACTGATGCTACATCTCACTTGTAATAGTCAAAAGCTGGATATGCATATAGTGTTTAGAAATATATTTTATGAAAGCTTTTCTCTATTCTTGGTATATTTATTATTATATTTTCATATAAGTTAAAGCTTATAATTTTATAGTGTCCTAGCTGAAGTATATTAATTGTGTTTTTATCTACATAATTGTTTGCAAACTTTATATTAATATTGGATCGTTGAAGTAATATTTTAATCATTTTTCATCTTCACATTTTACATCAAATTTAAGCTTTTGCTTATCACCTTTTTCTTCATTTATTTCTTTATCAAAATATTGATTTATTTATAATGAATACACAAGCAACTTTTTAACATTGTCCATGACTTCTACAACCACGGTTTCATTTTGCCCGTGTTTATTTTCTACACTTTTCTCCTATAATGTTGGTATATCTACCTTATCTTCTAGCATTTAATCTATGACTTTTACCTGCTATTTTCACATTTATTTCCAATTGTTTTAGTATCTCAAAATTTTCTTTGTCACTTAAATTTTTCTATTGGAAAACATTTTGGCAAAAAAAAAAAAAATTGTTTTCCTGCATTTTAAAATTTTAGAAACTTAAAAGAAGACTGCTTTTCTAAACAAAATCGTAAGCTGAGATTAAATCAGCAAAGATAGCAGCAATTTTAATTTATTTTGAAAGTCTTTTTCAATGTAAGTGCTTAAAAAACAAAACTTGTTCATAATAGTTTTTTTTTTTCTGGCTTCGAGACAACCCATTCCATATAGATACGTTCTCAACTATTGATAAAATTTCTGTTAATATAATTCTTTCTAAAAGCTTTTAGGTAACATTTAATAATGATACTGATTGAGTTTTTTTGATTACTTCTGGGTTTATTTAGTTTTAAGACTTTTATAGGTTTATTTTTATGAGAAATCTCTGGAATAGATTATGTATAAATAATAGGTCTAAAGAGTTTTACCATCTATTTGACTTAGGTCTAAATTTTTAATAAATCTGAATTTATTATATTTCTGAAGAATTTATTAACTTACAACAATCCAATACAAGTTTACTAAGATCTACTTGTTTTATCATATTAATATTAGAAGAACATTGTGTGTGTGTGGGGGGGGGGGACTGCATCACTATTAGATTTAAAAGATTGTTATATAATATTAAAAACTTGATTATTATGACGTAATAGTAGTTTTAGAGATGTTTTACATCTTCCAAGCTTAGTAAAAGTAATTAGATGTTATGACTAAATCTTGTAAGGTTTTTATTCTCCATGGTCTTTTATCATTTTCCTTTTTCAGCATCAATCAGTGATTTTACAAGTTTGTCAACAATTTACTGATTGTTAACTGCTGAGTTTTGTCTCAAGCTGGACTAAATTGATTTTGGTATCAATGAAGAAAAAAATTATTAGTAATTAATTACTTTTATGAATTTATTAAATCCATAATAGTAAGAGGAAATTGGAGACACTCTATCAATATTCTGTTCAAAATATTCAGTATATTGGCTCAAATTAGGTTTCATTAAATATCATTTTCATACATGATACCTGTAAACTATAGCAATGCGGACATCAAGAGTAATTAAATTAGACTTGATTTATGTTGATTTCAGGTCTTTTCACCTTTTTACCTTTCAAAAAGAACTTTTTTATTCCTTATTATAAACTCAAATTTGATTAAGGTAAAAACATATTATTAATATATAAAACAATTTGCTAAAAGTTTTTTTTAATAAATAAGAAAATAGTTCGAAAATGTAAATATAAATTAATTAATTTATTTTAAAATGTTAAATATCACCTTCGATAAATTATAAATGAATACTCTCACTTTATCTTTAAAGCGCATGTGCATTGGCTTAATCGCTAATATCACTATTACAGTATAAAAATAGTGCTATATAAAATAATATCTCATTATATCACATTTGAATATTTGGTTGGATAATAAATGTTTTTGAATTTTAGGTACATTGATTAATAGTATTATATTTATGTTAGAATCTATCAAATAGCTTTATTTATTAATAGTTATTACTGGATATTATTTGAATTAAGTATCATTTTTAAAAATGTAATTCAAAGTTCAGGTGACTAATATATCCTCTTAAATATTTATATTAATAGTTTATATATTAATATTAATATATTTCATTGAATATAAGTATAATTTATATAATTGGAGCTTAGATAAAATCACAAGAGACTTGAACATGGACTTTCAAGCTCTCTTCAGCTATATGTTCTGTCTCATAATACATATGACCACACACGAAATATGTATACTGGAAATCATTTACTTTTTTCACATGTGTACGGTCACACATATTAGTTGTATGAGAGAGAATGAATATCTGCGAAGCTTGAAAATCTATATTCAAGTCCCTTATGGTAGCATTAAAATAGTAAATTTAAAGTTAGAAGGGTTTTTATAGTCAAAGAAAACTGAAGCAGTATTAGACCGATTATTTGTAACATTTTTTATACGATTACAGAATAGTTGGTGTGTATTTAATATTTTTTTCAAAAAAACATATTTTGATTCATCAAAATAAGACTTTTTTGCATGTACATGTAATTTGATAAATAATTTTCCTTTTTTGCTTTTTTAAGAATAGAATATTTAGAATTATTAATTAATCTGTTAACATTTGTAAAAACAAACTGAAACATTATATTTATCATTAAATATTTAAATACAAGTAGAATATATATTTAAGGTAGCTGTAATTAAAGGGGATTTTAACTCAGTCTTTCAAGTTCTCTTCCATTCATCTTATGTAACCAATACACATGACCACACACATGTGAAAAATATAAATGATCTCCAATATATGCCTGTCATCTACAGTTTGAAAATTTGCTATCTTAATATAAAAAGCAGTGATTATATATATATATATATATGTGTGTGTGTGAGTGTGTGTGGACGATGATGATCCTGACCAATGATGAGTCGTGGCTTATCATGAAATACATATATTGGAGATTTTTTTTTCCATGCATATGGTTGTTTGTATTGGTTGTATAAGATGGGAGATGGAGTGGATGACTAAAAAGAGTTTGAAAGTGTGGGTTAAATCCCCTCTAATTATATTAAATATTTTTTAAATAAATTTATATTGAATATTGTCAAACCATATATATCCATTTTTTATTATTCTTAATTGCATTAAGGTTATAAGACATTATTAAACTTATTTGATCTACATAGAATTTTTCATCTATCAAATTGTATATTATAAGTTGTTAAAAATGCAGTTTAATATATTGTATTTCATTATTTTTATAACTATCTAATTTTTCATTAAATTGTAAAAAAAAAATTGAAGCTAATCAAGGATGTATCATCGTTGCATGCGATTTAAAATAAATATATTGGATAAACTTAACAATTAATGTATAGTTTAAATAACCATCTTTAGTCATTTGCAAATCTTTTTTTTTAAAACTCTGCTTTACCCTTTATTGTGACAGGGTTCAAAATATATGTGGTAACTGGAATGAATATAATATTAAATTAATTGCTTCTGTCCAAAATATATTTGATTCAATCACTTTACAAGGTAATGAGGAACTAGTTAATAATATTGCTAAATATAAATTTAAATATAAAAATGATCAATCATAGAACTATGCTATCTCAGAATTTAATAAATTTCTTAAAGTAAATGTTTAAAAGAAACTAAAGATCTAAGAATTCACTTTATGAAAAAAATCAGCAGAGTGTTATTTGTATTTTTCTCACTGGTGACACTTTCTTTAATTATTTTAACATTTTTTTTTTTAGCATTAAACTGTTATTATATATTAGAATTGATTTATTACAAATTTAAGTTTACAAATAAAAACATATTTTAAAAAATTATATTTGAACTTTGAAAATATTGAATCAATAATAACAACAGACTACATAATTAGAGGAAAAGATATTTCATCATTCAATGGTATGCTGGAAATCACAGTCAAGTGGCATTCAGAATATCAATGAAATCTTTGATTGAAATTTATTTTTAAAACATGAATAAATAAATGTTAATCTTTGATAAACAATCAAATTCAACTTTAAAATATTAAAATTGCTTTATATTTTTAGAATATCTCAAAAGATCTTAGCACAGTGTCCGTAATGACATTGCTCCATTAGTGTCTCAAGATGTAGTCATCATACTGATTATAATTTTTTTTTGTTATTGTTACATTATAATTTATTAACTTTTGTTATTAACAATAAAACATATATCTATAAAATAAAATTGCAATAATGTATACTTTTGTTTTTTGAAAATTATTATACTAATTGTTATGAAAAAATAATTATGAATCTTTAATAAACTACACAAAAACAAGATTTTTGTTTTTCCAAAGGTTTTCTTGAAATAATCTTGCAAATAGTGTTAAAACTGATTATAAAAAACTAAATTTATTAAACATATGAATGAAGGATTAAAATGTTTTATTTTTAATGCTTATTTTAAATACTGGCCTCTTCAGACTTTTTCAAATTAAAAAAAATCACAATTCATTAGTACATGATTTTGCAGTTTAACTCTTCTGTACCCTGACAGATTTCTTTGTTCTCACTAGATTTAAGCTTTCAACTTTCATTTTAATATTAAACCATTGATAAATATGTTTGTTTAGAAATTAAATAAATTTTAAAAACCACACTAAATTTTCAGAATCATTTTAAAAGTTAGATTTTAATCAAAATAAAGTGTTGTCATATCATCAAATTTCAGGTGGAACAGATTCAATTAGCAAAATGAATGAAATCTTCTTTGTTTAGTGTTTGTTTTAAAAACCTGAATACATTATTTTTAATATCTAGTATTGAAACAGTTGACCTTAGTTCAAAATCAAGTTTCACTGTTCTACCACAGCCCATGTTTCATCATGATTCTTTTTTTGGAAAATGTATATAGACTATATGTATATTTTTGAGAAGCATCTATGAGATTTATAAATACAAATCTGAAATGAAAATCTTTAATTATTTTAAATATTAACTTTTATGGAAGTGAATCAGATATATACAGATACTATAGGAGTTTATATATATAATTAAAAATACTAAAAAAATTTTGGGCCTTTTAAAATTGTATTTTTTTTTACTTTTATTTTAATATTGTAATTATTTTTTGTCATAAAACTACACATAAATTCAAGATGGAAGGTGCAGTCATTGACTGTCTAAAAATAATTAAAGAGGTGGGAAGTTTGTTTCATGATTTAAATAATAATAATTTGTAAATTAAAGTTTAGAAAAGTAAAATCTAAAACAAAGCTAATGGATTTTAGTTAGCTATTAACATTTTTTTATCAAATCCATTTCGAAACTGTAAATTGGTTTGAATTGATTTTGGACAGTTATCTCATGACTGCACCTCTACTAACAATAGGTAAAGGACTCTTGTAAATTAAGGATCCATTAGAGTTAGGAAGTCTAATTAAAACAAACATTCTCTGAGGGGCTAAAACTGACATAAATAATAGGGCTAAAACTCTATTGTGTCAGAGTTTGGTCAATAGTTGCTAGATGACTTCATGTTCATTGAATTTTTGAGGGGCCTAATCCACCTTCCCATACATCTTCATCCTGACTCATGCCAAGATGTAGCTCCTACCACCCAAGAGTGACCAGTCCATCAAAAAATGCCACCTGCCATAGAAGAGTCATCAATACTTCATAGAATCCTGAGGTAACCAGCCCAAAGACAGTATAATCACATTAGCCAATTCTTATTTGTAATTTAATTTGTAAACTAATGTTTTCTTTATGTTTAAATTTTTTAAAACTCATGAATCGGTGAGTCTGTTAATCTTTTGTATCAATTCTCTACTATCAAAACTAATCTGTCATCCAACTCACACTTCTTATTATTTTTATAATTTAGTGTGGCTATAATTTAATTTTAATAATATTTTTATATTTTTCACTTAATTTTATTTTGAAATGCCAATCAAATCTAGTCTTACGAACTTCTATATCCCACTATGAAATAGAAAGAGGGGGGGGGATTAATGGGTTCTTGTTATTTATTTTAAACATCTCATAAGATTGGGTTTGTATTTTAAATGAATACCTGTTGTTGTTTTTTTAAATAAATATTTTATTGTAAATTTATACAAAATGTATAAATACTTTTGCAATCTGGGATGGATATTGGTGTCCATTAGTTTTATTAATTTCTTATTGATCATCATCACCACAAAGGCTGGCGAATTAAATCTATTTTGTAATTTGCACTATTAAGTGCATGAATTTTAGTTTTTTTTATATGTTAAACAAAATATTGATTCAAGAAGGGGGAGCAATGCATGCTTCATTAATGATAGTTCAATTTATGATTAATGACTTTAGCTTATGTGGGTCATTATCTTAACATATCATTACATATTTTTTAAACCATTTAAAGCTTTACTTTAATATTTAAATTCAGTGATTTTATGTTATTATGATAGTGTGGCTAGCATATGTCAATTTATTCATAAGCCACGTAGAGTTTTGATCTGATTCACCTATACCTCACTCCAGGGAGTCATGATCCTCTCGTTCATCATTCTTATCCTTGAAGTATATTTATATACTACTTTGAGTCACCTGCACTTCATTCCAGGGATTCAAAGCCTCATTTTTAGTGTTCTCATTCATGATAAAAGTCTATGTTTACTTTTAGAACATACAGGTTAGAGTAGATGAAGCTCTGTGTGGATGCACCGGGATCTGGCCCATAGAAACTTCCTATCTACCTTTTCTTCCTGTACCACTTTAACATGAAGTTGGCATGTACCATATTTAAAGAAAATTGGAGAATGACCTTGTCCTGGCAAATGTGCCATTTCCTCTCGTTGATATTATGCTAGCACCACCATTTCTTACAGTTAGTTTTCTAGCCTGTCTAGAAAAATAAATCATAATAATATGTGATAATAAAAGGTTTTTTTCCTTTATTTGTTGGAGTTTAAATCCAACTTCTCATGAAGCTGCACTCCCCTTTTATTGAAATAAGCCATTCCCACAATTATAGAGTTTCGCTATATTCTATTGTTAAATGTTGAAAATGTAAAATAAATAATGTTTTAGTCTACTGATCAAAATGTATCCTTATTTTAATTGTTATAAATAAAGTCTCTAAATGAAAATAAACTTATGTATCAAATGCCAAAGGCATCATATTAAAATTGTATAACCAGCGAAACTCTATTGTATCTTTAAATTTTTTTTAATGTAATAAACGTCCACCAAACCACTCCGATAAATCCATTTTTTGTAACATCGAATAAAAGCCTATTTTTAAGTATACATTCAGTATTGTAACCACTGCACTAAATTAATATTTGTTAAAATAAAATAATTGTAACAAGTTTCTTAAATGTTTATAATGAAAATAAAATTTTACAAGTGTACAGTTGACTATATATATATAAATTATCTTGAATTATGTCCAAATAAATATTTATATTTTAAACTTTAATCCAGTTGTTTGAATCTCCTTAATAATATTTATATTTATGTATACTTTTCACTTGATATCTCAGGTTCACTCAATCTCTCATCATCATCATCACCAGTTGAGTTCTCATGTAAAATGTTGTAGCACCAGGCCGGGATATAATGAATTTATGTGGTATCACAGTAGGTGTTGTTCATAGTGTTATAGATTTACAGAATGGACAAATAGATTAGAATTCATGATTGCTCCTGACCTGTGTATCTCGGGAATGATTGGATTCGGGTAGTTTTGATTAGATTCTAAATCTTGTTGGATGGACATACATTTTCAACCAGAACAGTATACCTATCTATGTATGTTTTAAAAGTTTACAATTTTTGATAATTTTTATTACATTCAGACAATATTTCCCCCAACCATAATCTCTATAGTAATATTACATAGATGAATATTCTTTTATATTTAAAAATAAAACATTCTGTAAAAAATGTATTATTTATAATAATTATTATACAATTATGATGCAAAAATAATCATAAATTTTCCAAAAAATCATATTTTTAGGTGATCATAATATTTTCTCAAAGTAATCTCATAAATTCCAAGATGATCAAATATACAATGACCACCCATCATTGCATGGTTTAAGAAAGTTTGAAATTCCTGCTTATTTGATTATCTGGACAACTTTTGAATTTTTTTAAAATTAAAACATTAAAAAAAATACAAATAAATTCTAAAGCTGTAAAAAAATGTTAGCAAAATTTCTCAGTAGAGAATGAAAAACATAAATTAAATATTTATATTTCTCAGGTGTGCATCTGTCACCTGAAATAATGGGATAGTTAACCTTATCACATTTCAACATTTATTCAACTACACAATTTAAGCTAATAGTTCAATATTTTAATGTTAAAACCTTTATTTCATACAATTGGGCTTGATTTGTTACAAATTTAAGTTTACAATTGAAAACAATTCTAATAAATTTTATTTAAACTTTCCAAATACAAAAAAAAAATGTGTATAAACATTAAAGATAATGACAATAATGCTTTTACTATTATCACTTTGTTTTATTTTTTTGTCATAACACTATTGCAAAAAGAAAATGAGAAAAATATTTGATGATTAAGTTCCAATTTTTAAACCTGAACAAATTATTATAAAGTTATTATAAATCTATGAAATACATTTTTGAAATTGGAAATTACATTTATATTCATTAAGTTAATACAAAAGTTAGATCTACTACTGTTTGACAGAATATCACACCATAATAATTGCAGCTTTCAATTTAATCTTACTTCAAATTTTTAACTTACATTTTTAAAAATAAAATAAAATAAATTTAAAAGAAATATAAATGTAAACTGAAAATATTTATTTTTTAATATATTCAAAAAACCATTCAGTCATCAATTTCTAGTTTTGTTTCATTTTATTCTCTATAAACTGCTCTGTAGAATGCCATATAAACTATTGATATCTACAGATTTTTTTTTATAATTAATAAATCAATGTATACATTAATTCAGGTTTTTAACACAAAATGGCCCTAAATGGTGGTAAAACAGGACAAAAATGCAATTTAAACCTGCAAAGTAGCATCACTATCGCAGTTCTCCATATCAAATTGTTTGGAGCATTAGGAAAGTTAAGATCGTGCTTGTACAGTTATCTGTAGAGCTATTTTTGCAATTCTGTTTTTAAATGAATATAAATGGCAATTTCTTTGTCAAAAAACTCATCTTACTTTTAAATGAGCAAAATTAAGACACTAACAGATAAATTGGATTTTTATTTCATTGACAATTAATTATAATATTAAAAATGAATGTATAAAATTTATTAATATTTTAAAAAAATCTTAAGTCAATATATATAAACAGTCTATAGTATATATTATTAGATCTCTTTATGGCATGTATGTTTGCTAATAACAAGCTTCCCAATAAGGGAAATCCTTTAAAATTAATGATAAACTTTAGCAAAAGTATAGTTGAAAATATATTGATAACATTAATAATATTAATACATTTAAGGAAAGTAAGCAACTTTCTTATAAATTTTAAGGTTTTTGGGAGTATTACAATGACATTATCATTTTGGGTTTTATTCACTATTTTGTGATTATCTCTAACATTAATTTACTATAAGCATTTTTTCTGTGCCAAAATTATTTCTAAAATTATAGCTTTAAACAAATCTGAAGATCTTAGTATTATATTTGACTTTATACAAACATCACAAAAATTTATATCTCGAGATAAAATGACAATACCTATCACATTATGAAGGAACTGACAACAAAACTGATCAGTAGATTATTTGTCCTGAGGCATTTTTGATTATGCTTTATTGTTTTACTACTTCTTAAAAAAATTGTAATTGGCAATAATTTATTTACATATTTAAGTTCAATTATATAACATATTTGTAAATTATGTATTTTAAACCAAAGAAACTGTGATTATAATTATCTTTTATTTAAAATATTTGTTTTTAAGAGTAAAGCAGAAACTGTTTTACTGGCTTACAAGAATTGCATTCATAAATGCTGGTAAAAAAAAAAAATACCAGTTTTTAATAAAAAGATTAATTTTGAATTTTTAAAAATTTTTAATTTTAAAATTTATTTTCATTCTTTTACAATGTTCAAATAAAGTCCATTTTCATTTTAAAAATGAAATTCAAATAAAAATATCTTGTTCCATAATATATAAAGATAAATGTTGTTAAAATTGCCAGTATGGTCTTTCAAATAAAAATGTAAGGAGTTGAACTCTAAATAAGTTAAACTGGATAGTAATGATAGCATAGCTTAATTAGATGTCACAACATTATATGGCTCTATAGTTTAGCTAGAATCTAAAAATATCCTTGAGAATATTTTATATTACATTTACATAAATAAATTTATAATAAAATTTACTTATGAACTCATTCAAATATAGAAGTGATGACATTGTTGCTACATAACAAATACTACAAAATGAATAAAGGGTGGCCCACGGATTACTCTTGAAGTTGGACAGATTTATAACTTTGAATTATCTAAATATGAAAAGCTGTTTTAAGTATGGATAATTTTAAAATTATTAAATATATTCATTAAGTGCATAATCTATATTTTAATGACCGACTAATAAAAATGATTAATATATTTTGGATATTTTGTTGATTTTGTTTGTGTTCTTGGAAATAGTATTGAAGCTCTTTTATATAAATTAAATAATTCAAACAGTCAAAATTGGACTACTAATAGAGAATAAAATAGACATGTATTTTTGGTTTAGATTTACAAAAGTCTAGAGAACATGATTGTTTAAATTAAAAAATTATTGTCAAACATATCCAGTAAATAAGATAAATCCACTTTAAATCACATAGATCAATGATTCACAAAATGATTAGTTTTACATCTTTTTTTCATTATAATGAAAAATTGTATAATCATAAAAGTGATATAAAATAAAATATTGAAATATATATATTTTCTTTAATAATATGTAGAATATGATAGATGACAAATTCTACATATATTAAGTAAGTTTAATAAGTAGTCATAGTTAATTGTCTTTTCTTAACAAATTACTTGATGAAAAATACATCTCATTTCATGTTTTTCCAAATGTAAACAGATTAAATAATAATTCTTAAGATACTATTTCTTCCAAAATAAAAATATTTATTATTTATCAAATTATATGTGAATGAAAAATGTCACAATTTAGTCAATCAAAATGTGCTTTAGATAAAAGATTCAACAAATCCTAGTTAGTTTATAATTACATAAAAATGCTATAAATAATCATTTTAATATTGATTTGGTTTTGTCCAACGATAAAAAAAAAATCTTGTAATTTTAAATTTACCATTAATTCAGATCTCAGAAGAATAATATATGAAAAGAACCATCATAGAAAGAATAAAAATAAAAGGGCAATACTTGTAAGCCAATTTAAAGATTGTATAATAAACAGACAATCTGCTAATATTAATGTACATAGTTCTTGAAAATTATGTAACATCTACTTTTGGCCTATGTAAATTCAATTGATAATGATTACAATGATATCGAAAGTATTACTATTATAATGTAAAAGCTTTATATATATATATATATATATATATATATATATATATATATATATATATATAGACAGACAAATTTCTTGCAGATAATAGATACTCAACAAACATTTAATTATATTTGCCCCAATGCCTTCCAGCATCATAGAAAACAAGTCTTTTTCATTTATTGGTAGTTTTTCATTTTATGACCCAGGAAGCAATAACATATATACATACTATTGCTTCATCTTTTGACTTTGTAAATAATATTAAAAATTTGGTGATTAATGAGAATGATGTTATTGTAACAGAAATGTATGGTTCTATTGATAGAATAAATTCCATGGAAATAATTGAACATATATTAAAAAGTGAAGGTATTTGTAAATATATGATAAAGTTTATTATTGATTCTTTAAAATTTTTTAATGATAACATTGTTGCATCTTTTGAAGGTCAATATTGTAAAATGTCTAAAGGTTGGCCTATGGGTCTGCCTGTAGTTGCACAAATTTGAAATTTTGTGTTGTCTACATATAGATGGGATTTTAAATATGTGCACTTTTAAAGATATTAAAATTTACAAAAGATATGTGGATGATGTTTTTGTTTGTGGAAATACAATACTATAAATTTGCTTGTAGAGGAATTAAATAAATTGAATGGCTTGAAATGGACTATTGAAAAGGAACAGGACAAAAATATTAAATATTTGGATTTAATTATTACAAGAGATAACAGTATATTAAATTATAAATTAATAATCAAGCTGTTGCAAAAAAAAGGATATATAAATTGTAAATCAAAAGTACCAATTATGCATAAGATGACAAGTTTTAGATATTTTTTTGTTTCATAATGAAAAATTATGTCATTACCAAAGTGATAAACATAAAAATATTGAGATATTTTCCAAGGAATTGCTTGATGTTGGTTATAAAATGGGACAAATAAGTAATACTTTATGTCAATTTAAAAAGTTATAATGGCTTAAAGGAAATGAAGATTAATTGTAAACAATTGATATCTATTCCATTTATTTCAAATCCACAAGTGAATTTTTCTAAGGATATATATAAGAATGTGTTTAATGTTTCATTCTATGTTCCAAACAATATCAATAAATTAGTCAATAATTCTAAGGATGCCATACCAGTCAAGCAGAAAAGTAATATCATATATCAAATTTTTGTGACTATATGCTATCATATATAGGTGAATCTGGGTGCAGTATTAAGAAAAGATTGAAGGAGTATAAATTGTTATATAAGCATGTAAAAAGTAAGAATAATGGTGATTTAATATCTCCCTCAGTTTTCTTTGATCATGAACAAACATGAAAATATAAATTTAAATTTGATTTTGAAAGTGAGAAAATTCTTCATGAAGAAATAAACCATATAAAAGAAAAATTAAGGAGGCAATTTTTATAAATAGGAATAAAATGCATTTAATAAATAGACAAGCTGCTAACATTAAACTGCGATATTTGTGGGATTTGAATTGATGACATTTGCTTCTGCTTTTTTTTTAAATTAATGACAATTGAGGCATGTTTAAGAAATTAACTGAAAGTACTTCTACAGTTTCAATGATTGTTTATAATAGTTTATTATCATTCAATTGATTATTTTTATTATAATATATATATATATAATACATATGTTACTTATTTATATTATTTTAATTATTAAATATATCTTAAAACCTTATTTTTATCACAAATTTTGAACATATGCGAGAAACACTTTATAAAAAAAAAACAATAAATAATTTCTAAAATGCATTTACGGTTAAACCAGCACATTTTAATTGATAGTCATGATTTCTCATGTTTTCATCATTTTTGTTGCACATTTATCAATAGTAAATAAATTCATTCTTTTGAAACAATATTTTTAAATAAATGCATAAATTGTTATAACAAATAATTTATCAGTTTATAAACTGAGTTGTAGTAACTATTTTGGTAGTTAAATAACTTAATTATTTTATTAAGCAGCTTCTTGACATTACTGTAGATATAAAGTATATTAAAGTTAGCAAGTATTGGGAAATTGCATACTTAAAATAAAATCATTTGGCAAAAAAAAAAGCAATAATAATTGGATATTTTAAACTTGATCAAGAGATGGTAAAAAACATAGAAAGAGTCTGACTAAATGTGAAATGGATGGTTAAAATAAAGAAGTTTTCTGAAGTGATATAGAGATGAGAGACAAAATATCAGAGAAACTGGATAAAATTTGAAGAGACCATCATGCAGCAGATCATAATAGTTGAAAATAATTGCAGTGATTAAACGTGTTTACACCAGTAAATTCAACATAAATATTTACAAAGAATCAGCTTATCAATAAATAGTTCTGAAATTATGAGTCAAATAATATATAAAATATTGGTCACTCATTAAAAAAGAAACATTTTCTGTGATTGTCTATATTAGTAAAAATAATTCAGAATGGGTGATCTAATATAATTTTGTTATATATATATATATATATAATTGAATATTTATAAATACAGCAATCAGATATATTTTAAAAATTTTATAAACTTAGAAATGCTTTACTCTCATAGTTTTTGTCAACTAACACTTTGAAAGACTAACATTCCCACAATTCTATGATCATAACGTTTGCTGCCTGCCTGTTAATTAAATCATGTTTGCATTTGTATATTAGCATAGCTTCTTTTATTTTTATTTTATTGTTATGTTTTCCAATTTTCAATATTTTAACACTTATTGTAATTGAAATTAAAACCATAAATACATGAATTATTATGGTCATGAAAAATGGATGCTGAAACATTATTATCTACTTTGCAATTTTGATTCCATTTCTGATCTCTTTTTAACAACAGCAAGTGCTCTTTAGTTCTTTTTTCCAACATACATTTTAATTCTATATATCCACTACAACCCTACATATCCATTTATAAATGATACATTTTTTATTTATAAATGAGGTTTTATTTATAGAATTATTTATTAATTTGTTTAGTGTAAGAGTGCATAAAATGCAATATCACATATACCTTTATAATCTTCCTTACAAAATTTACTTGATCATTTGAAATATATGTTATTGATATCAGAAAGATCAATATTATTATTAAAATTTTTATTCTTATATCTCGTATTAAAATCCGTAATAACATTATATATATGATTATAATTGTAACCAACATTAAACAATTCATTCGAATATATTTCAATATTTTTGTCTTTATACGATGAATATTTGAAAAGACTGTTATTTTTAAATAAGAAAGACTTCAAACCTGCCATTTTATGTGACATTGGCACTCTTGATTTATATGAAATATAATCTCTTTTTGGTTTAGTGGTCATACAGTAATCCAGAATACATTGATTTCTAGTTATGTTAAAATTAAGAAACTGAACGCATGTTAAATTTTCATCTGTTTTTATCCATTTTAGGCCATTTAAATTATTTAATTCTTTGAACAACTCTTTAATTGTATTTGGCCTGCCATGTACAAAAACATCATCAATATATCAATAATATACAGTAATATTTTTTTGATAACGTTCCTTTTTTAGAATATTTTCTTCGTATGTAGAAATTACAAAATTATATATTTGAGCAACAGTAGTTGAACCCATTGGATAGACATTGCCTATTTTATAAAAATCATTCTTTAAACTGCATAAATACTTTTGTTGATAAAGCTTAATGTTTCAGTTATAAATTTTATTATTTCATGTTAACATTTTTTAAACTTAATACATTTGAAATAATTTCAATAGACACTATTCTATCAATTAATCCATACATTTCACTTACATCAAAATTACATATTATATCATTAACATCAATCTTAACATTACAGATTTTACTAATAAAATCAAATGATGAACATATTGTATGTTTACCAAAACTAAGAATTTCTTGTTGCATTTTTAAAATTATATGACTAGTTTTATAACCCCCTCCCAAATCTATCGTTAAATGTAATCGTTCATTCTCTTTGTGCAGTTTTATATCTGAAAAAATCTTGGGACATATTGCAGCAGAAGGATAAATCTCATAGTAAGTACTGTTATCAAATACATTATTTTTAGCTTTTTTAAAAAATTTATTAATAAATTGCATACATAAATTTTACTATATTTACTTTATCAACTTTCATAAAATTAAGATTATTCATTTGAGTAATAACATTGTCTTCATAATCAGATTTTAGTAATAAAGACATTCTTAGTCCTTTATCTTCTTTTAAACAAATTAAATTTTTATCAGATGTAAATGTTTTAAATTTAGATATTTGTACATTCCAATCATAATTTGTTTTATAATTAAATTTTTTCCTTTACTCTATTTACTAAATCTTTACAAACTTTTAAATCACATTTAATTATGCGTAAAGAATTTTCCACTGAAGATTTCAATTCTCGATCACTGTCTTCCCATTGACCAATAACATAACATAATAAGTACTCTTGATGTAAATGAAATGCATAGATCAATTGATTGAATAGCAACTATTAAAATTATTTCAAATGCATTATGTTTAAAAAATGTTAATGTGAAAATAATAAAATTTATAACTGAAACATTAAGCTTTATCAGCAAAAATATTTATGCAGTTTTTAAGAAAGATTTTTATAAAATGACAATGGCTGGTCAATGGGTTTATCTGCTGTTGCTCAAATATGTAATTTTGTAATTTTTATATATGAAGAAAATATTATAAAGAAGGAACATTATCAAAAAAATATCACTGTATATTATCAATAAGTTGATGATGTTTTTGTATGTGGCAGGCTAAATACAATTAAAGAGTTGTTCAAAAAATTAAACATATTTAAATGGTTAAAATGAATAAAAACAGATGAAAAATTAATGAGTGTTCAGTTTCTTGATCTTAAAATAACTACAAATCAATGTATGCTGAATTACTGTATGACCATTAAACCAGTAATAAAAAGAGGTTATATTTCATATAAATAAAAAGTGCCAATGTCACATAAAATGGCAGGTTTGAAGTCTTTCTTATTTAGAAAAAACAGTCTTTGCAAATATTCATTGGATAAAGGCAAAAATATTGAAATATATTTGAATGAATTGCTAAATGTTGGTTATAATTATAATCATATATATATATATATATATATATATATATATATATATATATATATTGTACCTATATTAATATAGGCACATATAATTTTATCTAAAAGTATATTATTAAAATAATCGTTCATAAAAGAAAAACATAAAATTAAATGTTGAAGAGTTTATTGCAGCTTGTTTTCGAAAAAGATAAGAATTAAATAGTTTTCTAGCGTTAGTTTTTGAAATAAAAAAAGCTACAATTAATTAATCAAAAGGGGGAGGGGGAGTCTTGGTTTGAAAAATGAAACTAAAGTTTTACAAAAGAAAATAAATAGTTTTTATTAGTATTCATAAAAATATAATTTAAAAAGTTAAAACATACAAATCTCTTTTCATTCAAGTTTAATTAAAGAAAAAATAATGTTAAAACTAATATATGTGTGATTGTCAACTATAGAATAAATGTTATTATAAATAAATGAAAGTTAAAGAAGATTATTATTAAAAAACACGGCAATGGTTATTAATTAAAATATAAAACAACATCTCTGCATGGCTATTACTAATTAAGCAATCTTCCAAAACACGTTTATCAAAGGATTAATTGATAAAGAAGTTCAACAACAGATATTTGCCAGAGGATATTGAAAAGGAAACACTTCATTGGTATAAATACTGAATATTTTATCGGACAATCAGTTGAAACAAAGAGTTCACAAAAGTAATTGAGTAGTGCAGTTCAGAAATTAATTGAGTCAGTTAACAAACAAAATGCAGTGCTGAGAAGATTTTGGGAATTTGCGCCTCTCCACAGCCTAAAAAGTCCGATGAAAACAGCAAGATCTGCCTGTGAAATAATGTCAACGTAACAACTTAAAAAATCTCTGTCAGTATTTAATTGTCTCCAATAGTAATAATCGTGAAAATCAGGAAACTCACCAAGGAAAAGTCCCAGCCGGCTGGTAAGCATTCATAATGGAAATATCCTCACCGAAAGCAGCCACCAAAGAGAACAAAATTCTACGTCTACATTCAAAAGCCTAGGTAAAAACATTTGCTTATTTCGTTTATACTGTAATAGCCATTGCATTGCATTAATTCGTACAAATCTTTCAAGAGTCTAATTATATGAACTTTATATCTTACATAAATGAACTATTGATATGTGTGATTAAATTTCAAATGCTTTGTAATACTTTATTATTATTATGTGTGTACATGAGTTAATATGTGCATGATCATTATATCAATATTTATTAGTTAAATTAGAGTGTTCTGTTATTAAATCTATAGGAATATTTTAACTATTTAGAAATGTTAATTTAAAAATATGCGTGTGTTTTTATTAGAATTATAAAATGTTTAAATTTAGTAAATAAATGTTAGTTAATAAATTGTCTTTAAAATTAAACTTTATTTGTCGGTCAATTCTTTTTATCAATTCTTTTATCAATCTCCTTTTATAAATTCTTTTTATCAATTCTCTTTTATCAAGTTTTTTAACCACTAATTAAGTATAATCTATTGGTGATTACAAACAACTGAGCTAGTCGTGGATTTAGGTATTGAGTTAGTAGCCACTGTTCAAAGTGTGTTGACTATTCTTTTAGTATTCTTTTAGAATAAGCAGCTGGCACCCATGTTTATACACAAACAAACAAAAGTGCTTTGAACTTGGTGTTGAACTCAACAGCCGAGAAGAAGCTATGTCCTGGAAATGCAACGCTAGTTATATACTTTATAGCTATCATTTGTGCATACATACTCTCCGAGTATGTTCTTCTCTGCCTAAGAGACCAGTGTTTCGAATGCACATATTCGAACATGGTTCAATATATATATATATATATATATATATATATATATATATATATATAATGTTATTAGAGATTTTAGTACAACATATAAGAATAAAAAAATTAATAATAATATTGATCTTCCTGCTAACAAAAAACTATGAATATCAATACCATTATGTTTTGAATGATCAAGTAAATTTTATAAAAAAGATTTATAAAGGTATATGTGATAATGCACTTTACACACCTCCTACATTAAACAAATTAATAAATAATTCTAAAAATAAAACCTCATTTATAAATAAAATTGTATCATTTATAAATGGATGTGGAGGTGTGGAAGTGGATATATAGGTGAATTAAGATGTACATTGGAAAGAAGAACTAAATAGCACTTGCTGTTATTAAAAAAGTTCAGAAATGGAATCAAAATTACAAAGTAGATAATAATGTTTCAGCATCAATTTTTCATGACCATAATAATTCATGTATTTATGGTTTTAACTTCAATTATCATAATGTTAAAATATTGTAAATTGAAAAAAATAACATTAAAGATAAATGTTTTCAGTTCTTTTGACGGTGTATGTGATATATTGATTATATCTACATTTTAAGTGTAAATGTATGGTATGTGTGGCAATACAATATACTTGTTGTAAGAGATGGATTGTGATATTTCATCTCACTTTTACTTTGAACATATAGTTGGCCTAAGTATCTCAAAACTATAAATTTAATACATATGCATTTGTCACTTTCTTTATTTATCCGTGTTTGAATTGAAATTTTATTATTGTAAGGTTTATTTTACAAACACCTATGCAATAGAGTATTTTAATACTTTGCTACCCTCTAGAGAAACTAATATATAAATTATATTACAACAATAAATCTCAATTCGTAATTTTAAATTAATTTCTAGCATATATTTTAACCCCTAGTATTTGGTAAACTAAATATAAATAACCTTTATTTTTGAAAATTTACTACTTATTCTACATAGATTTTACTCAAGATTGGATCTAGAAAGGGACTTTAAAATTTATAACAAATTATGAAGTATAATTTAATATTTATATTTTTAAACAAATTTAAAATAATGGTTAAAAATGCAATCCTTCTTCACCAACAAAGATATAACATGTATTCATTCTCACTTATCTGTCATACTATACCTTTATATATTGAATATAAAATACACTAACTGGATTTCCAATGGATCTCGATGGCTAGATTTGGTATATTTACCATTCTAATAATTGATTAATCTATTAATTAAGCATAAATAACTATTATATAATTCATATAAAGTTTATATAGCAATAAAATATAGAACATTCCCAAATTTATCAATAATGGGATATGCAAATGACAGCAAATTTAATGATTTGTAGTATTATTGACATTTACTGAAGATTAAAATCATCACAATAAAATTAATCTATTTTAGAAAATATCAAATGTATATTTTGAATTCCTTTAGTCTCCTTAATTCCTTTGATAATCATATGTGTCATCATCATCAACCATATCAATCCACTGCAGGATTAAGGTCTCTCCAAATTTAATCCATCTTCTCTGATCTTTAGCTTCTCTTCTTCACATCACCCCTGCATACTTTCTTATTTCATCCATCGATCTCACATGTGGTTTCTTTCTCGGTTTTTTACAATCTCTTGGAATCCAGTTTAAGATTTCAATTATCCATCTATTAACATCTCTTCTAGCAATATGTCCAGCTCAACTCCACTTCAATCTTTTAATTTTTTCAATGAGGTCAGTAACACCTGTTTGTTCTTTTACCCAAAAATTGTGTTTTCAATCTCTTCTTGATACTGCCAACATGCATTTCTCCATACTTCTTTGAGTGGTCTGGAGTCCCTGTATTGCTCTTCTATTAAGTGTCCAAGTCTCAGATTCATAAGCAAGAACTGGCAAAACACGTTTGTTAAAAACCTTCCTTTTCAAACACATAGGCATATTTCCTTTTAGTATCAAGTTATTTTTACCAAAAGCACTCCAACCAAGTTTAATTCTATGATTAATTTCATCCATTATGTTTCCATCTATTAATAATCTGACCAAGATATTTGTAACTGTTAACTTCTTCTAATTCATCATAATCAATCTTTATTTTCATATTTTGAGCAAATCGATTAAACATTACTTTAGTCTTTTTAACATTTATCTTTAGTGTTACTTTCCTACTTTCATCTGATAACTCCTGCAACATTTCCTGCAGCTCTGAAGCATTATTTACAAAAACAACTATAACATTTGCAAAATCTAAATGACTTAAATAATCTCCATTAACTTTCACTCTTTTAGTTTTCCATTTTAATCCACAAAATATTTCTTGCAACACTGCTGTAAAAAGTTTTGTAGATATGGAGTCACGTTGTCTTACACCTTTCTCAATGTTGACTTTCCCAGTATCATTATGTAATCTAATTGTTGCTGTTGCATTTTTATAAATATTTTTTAAATATGACAATATCCTGGATCTATACCTTGATGATCCAATGCTTTAATCACTGAAAAACTGTTTATAGAATCAAATGCCTTTTCATAATCTACAAATCCAAAACATAATGCCAACTCATATTCATTTGTCCTTTCTATAACTTTTCTCAATATCTGGATTTGATCTGCTGTACTAAAACCACTTTTAAATCCGGATTGTTCCTGGGCTGGTGGAAATCCAATATACTTTGTAGATGAGGTGTAATTATCTTGGTAAAAATTTTGTATAAAAGTGATAAAAGGCTGATACACCTGTAATTTCTAATATCTTCTTTATCACCTTTTTTAATTATTAATATTATTACTGCACTCTTCCACTCATCTGGTACATCTTTATCATTTAGGCATTTGATATATAACTTTGCTAAAAAAAAATTATATTTCTTCACCTGCTTCTTTTAATATATCAATTATAAATCCATCATTACCTGGAGCCTTTCTTTTCCTCATACCTTTAATTGCATGTTTCACTTCATTTAAAATTCTGGGCAATTCAGAAGATGTCATAGAAATAGGAAGTACTTGTTTTTTTATTACGATATAATTCTTGATAAAAGTTTTCTACCCATTTCATAATGTCATCTCTCTTTTTAGTAATAATTCCATCTTTTTTTTCTTATTGCAGATATAAATTTCCTACCAATACCAAAATGTTGTTTTACATTCTTGAGACTTTTATTTTCTTCTACAACTTTCCTTACTAGTTCACAGTTATTCTTTCTTATATCATTTTCAACTCTTTTCTGTACCATTTTACAAAATTCGAGATATTCAATTCTTTTTAATGCATCATTTTTGTATATCTTCATATTCCTTCTTTTCTTCATAAATTTTCTAGTCTCAGTAGAAATTTTATTGGTCAATTTCTAATTTTTTCTACCAGTTATCTTTGTTGCAGTTTTTAAAAGTGCATCAGTTATTTTCATATTAATTTCATTCAAATCTGAATTATGTTCAAAATCTACTAATACTTGAAACCGATTTGTAAGTTCTAATTTAAATTCATTAGAATGTTTCCAAAGATTAGGAATATCAACTGTAAAAATTGTTTTTCTTAATCATTTTTGTCTCTCTTGTTTTGCATTAAACATGTATCTTACATCTTATTAATCGATGATCACTTCCTGTGTTAAATTTATAAGAACATTACAATCTTGAAATATGTATTTTCTGTTAGTCAAAATATAATCCAATTCTGCTGTACCTTCATTGGGATGCTTCCATGTCCATTTCCTTTTAACATTTTTGTCAAAAAAGAATTCATAATATAAAGTTTTTCTTTTTCAGAAAAATCCACTAGTCTATGTCCTCTCTCATTTCTATTACCACAACCAAATTTGCCTACAGCACTTTCATCTTTCCTTTGTTTGCCAATTCTAACCTTAAAGTCTCCTATAACAATTTTAAAATGTTGTTTACTCTGATCAAAAGTCTTTTGTACATCCATATAAAAATCTTCTACTACTTCATCACTATGAGCACTTGTTGGGGCATAAACCTCAATTATCTGCATTTGGTTTCTGCTATTAAGTAGTATAACTAATATTGCCACTCTGTTTGATACACCATCAATCTCCACAATGTTGTTCTTCCACTTTTTATTTATAATGAATCCTACTCCACTTGTATTTTCAATATTTGTGCCTTTATAATAGAATACATGTCCACTTTCTAAATCAATTATCTCTTCACCTTTTCTTCTAATTTTACATAGTCCAATAATGTCCCATTTAATATAAGACAGTTCTTCTTCTAATTCTTGAAATCTTCCTTCACTTGAAAGTGATTTGCTGTTATAAGTACCTAATTAAAAAGTCATCATCAAATGGCAGTCTGGGTCCATAATCAGGAAATTCTTAGCACCCTCCATCTTTGGCCACCAACTGCTGCCTTGGTTGGTGATTTTACAGCCTCCTGGGAATAAGAGCCATGATTTATTTTTGTCTGTCATAATTTGTATGTATCTATTGGGAAAATATCGTTTACACAAACATTCATTCTGCCTTATTAGGCAACTGAGAAGAAATACGATGGTGTTTCACTCAGAGGTAAAAAGCCAATAAACTCATCATGCTGCTTAATACGTGTTGGTGAGCAGCCCATCCATGTTCATATACTATATGAATAATCACATAGTAATAACAGCTGCAATGACAAGAACGTATGGAGTGGATATTAGGAATTTGCCCTGCTCAGTTCCTTTAAGGCCTCCAAAAGAAATCAAAGGATCTCCTTTCAGTTAATAGCATACTCCTTTCTGCAGCCAATCATATCTATAAACCACATAAAATATTCAAGTATCTTTTTGTCAAAACAAGTATTCCAATCACTATAATGTTGTCGTGCTAAAAAAAAAAAATTAAATCGTTTCTATTCAATAACAATATATTATTTATTACTTCATATATATAAAGCACTTCCATAATACTTCACCAAATGCTTTTTTACTAGATAACGTCCTGGGATAATAACTCAAAATTTTACTGGAATACATATTAATAGCATAGTCCTTTAAAATTGGAGAAATACAATTTAGTCATTTACTCCTTGAAACAAATTTAGTCGGATATTATGAATATCAATATCGCATATTTCAAATTTTCTTAACTGAAATTTTTTTTTAAATGCAATTTTTTCTTTTACCTTTTAGTCTAAAATATATCTATCGCTGCTATTGATATTGAGTTTAGAGACCTGATCCTGTCTCAACTCCCATATAATATTTTCTATCTTGTCATTCTCAGGTAGATTGGTACAAAAATGGCAATTTTAGATATAAACCGTGATTGATCTTACACCACACTAAAAATTTTATAGAGTGACTTCTCATTTTGATTTGCTAGTATTTATGGGTTTTCTCCTATAATGTTAAAATTTTTCACAATGGATCTCTTCTTGTTCCAGTTTGTTTTTATACTATGTAAATAATCAGATGAGATCCTACTATTTTTCTCTCAATTGGTAGAAATGTGTATTCATTTTGAAATATAAAATAATAAAAATAAAAAATGTTTAACATCAATTTATTATAAATAAATAAATGAAATGAATTTCTCTAATTATTAACAAACATTATTAGAGCAATAAATATTTGACAATAAACATTATTAGATCAATACAAGTTTATTAGTTTTTAATATCAATAATTTCCTTATGTTTTACAATCTGTTATTTTAGAAACATTTATTAAATCTAAATATTTAATTATTTAAAATTTCAGCAATTGTTTTGGTTAGTCTTTCTAGCAAATTTTTCTAATTTTGTAAATATAATTTATACATGCACCCACACATTTATATGTAAATGTCCTTCTGCTGATTTTTGAATTTATTGTAAATATTCCAATTTAGTAAAGTTTGACTACTTAAGTTCTCACTTTATAACAATTTAACAAAAAAAATAGTGAATGGTTTTAGTGGGGACAACACTATTTTATGTGTACTTGGATTTATACCCCCACTTAAACAATTCACTATTTTTTGTTAAATTGTTATAAAGATATGCAATATTTCATATATAAAAATATTCAAAACTAATATATGAAGTCTAAAAAAAAAAAAAAAAACAATTAGCCCTATGCAAATTGCCTTTATGAAAATTTATACTTATAATCAAGAAAATTTTTGAACAATTCATACCTTGTAGACTATGATGGCATTGGTACCAAAATATGTTACATTATATACAGCTGTTATATAAGATTTTTATTAATTATAATTTATAAGAAAGAACAGCATAATAGATTTTAGTAATTTCCACTTTTGATGACATGAAGAAAGTGTCTATAAAAGTATAATCAAAGATAGACAAATATAATTAATAATAATTAAAGAATTTAATTCATCACTCAATTTTTTTATTGTCTTATACTGCTTTTTGACATTGTTTACCTTATTTTTTCACCTGAATCTTTTTTATTATTTATAATATTAATTTAGATATCTTTATTTTTGAATTAATTCTAAATATTATTAATTTTAAAAAATGTTATATATATATATATTACATTTCAATACTTGTCCTCTTCTTGAGATGTCACTTCTTTTTATTCTCTGAAGAAATCTACAAGTTCAGTTGAAATTGTTAAAAAAAATAAAATTTAAAAAAAAAAAACATCAAAATCATAATGTTATGTGGATATAGTAAGTTCTTTGTTGGAAGTAAATTAGTGTAAGTGAACTATAGAGATCAAAGACAAGGTAATAAGATTTGATCAGTGTCATCACTAGTTTACCATTGCTTGCTATTTATTTACTAAGATGCACCATAATGTGTGTGAGCATGAGTGTTCATGTGAATGAAATCCATTGTCTTAAAATAGCTAAGGTTAATTAGGTAAAAAAAATTACAATACTTTGTCATCAATTTACGGTAGTTTGTATTTGCTTCTATTCCTCTTAACATTATTTAATCCAGCAATTTATCTCTATTTTAAAACTGTATCACAAAAAATTATTACATTTAAGTACAATAACAAGTACTTTCTTAAGAGCTTCTTCTTTCTCAAATCATAAGAATGTGTTGTGGTGAGGTTTTAAATTATTTTTTCTTTTGTTATTTTCTTCTTATTCTCAAATTCAATTTGTTTAGAAATTTTAAAATATATTTTATTCTCTAGTAGCTTTTTCCAAATATTGTTAATTTTATTTGATTCACACTTTCTATTTATGCTCTTAGGCTTTTTAAAAATCTCTACAGCTTTTCCTTAGCAGTCTTGCTAGAATATGTGTTTTATTAAAATTGGTGTCTGTTAATAAATAGCTGATGAATTAGAATTTTCTCTAACTCCCAAAATATGTTTTTTTCTTAACTTTATTCTATGATTGGTCTTTCCAATACATTAATGTAAACAAACTTCTTATGGAATTTCATATAACCCATGACTTTTATCTTTAGAGCATGGAAATACTTCATTATTTTTTTTAAATATAGTATAAATTGTGTGGATATTATTTTTCTTTAAAACATTATCAATTTTATCAATTACTCTATATTATACATGGCAGAAGCATTAAAATCTTTTTTCTTGCTATATAAAAATGCTCTTTTAATAATTCTGTGAGAAAAATCATTATGAAGAAGCATTTTTTAGTAGCACAGATATCTTGATGAAAATGGTTGTCATCAAAAATCTCTTAGTTTTATCTAACAATGTCTGGTTACTAAAAACAATTGTACTGAATGGTTATAAATATATATATATATCATTATCAACCATTATCAATCCACTGCAGGATGAAGGTCTCTCCAAGTTTAATCCGTCTTCTCCGATCTTTAGCTTCTCTTCTCCACATCACCCCTGCAGACTTTCTTATTTCATCCATCCATCTCACATGTGGTCTCTTTCTGGATCTTTTACAATCTCTTGGAATCCAGTTTAAAATTTCAATTGTCCATCTATTTTCATCTCTTCTAGCAATATGTCAAGCCCAACTCCACTTCAATCTTTTAATTTTTTCAATGAGGTCACTAACACCTGTTTGTTCTCTTACCCATACATTTCGTTTTCGATCTCTTCTTGTTACTCCTAACATACATCTCTCCATACTTCTTTGAGTGGTCTGAAGTCTCTGTATTGCTCTTCTATTAAGTGTCCAAGTTTCAGATCCATAAGTAAGAACTGGTAAAACACATTTGTTAAAAACCTTCCTTTTCAAACACATAGGCATATTTCCTTTTAGTATCAAGTTATTTCTACCAAAAGCACTCCAACCAAGTTTAATTCTATGATTAATTTCCTCCATTATGTTTCCATCTATATTAATAATCTGACCAAGATATTTGTAACTGTTAACTTCTTCTAATTCATCATAATCAATCTTTATTTTCATATTTTGAGCAAATCGATTAAACATTACTTTAGTCTTTTTAACATTTATCTTTAGTCCTACTTTCCTACTTTCATCTGATAATTCCTGCAACATATCCTGCAGCTCTGAAGCACTATTTGCAAAAACAATTACATCATCTGCGAAATCTAAATGACTTAAATAATCTCCATTTACTTTCACTCCTTTAGTTTTCCATTTTAATCCACAAAATATTTCTTGCAGCACTGCTGTAAAAAGGCCTCCAAGAGGAATCAAAAGGTCTCCTTTTAGTTAATAGCAAACTCCTTTCTGCAGCCTATATATATATATATATATATATATATATATATATATATATATATATATATATATATATATATATATATATATATGTAACACTAGTGGTACATGTTTCATAATTAAAAAAAAAAAAAGATTAGTTTTAAGATTTTACAAACATATTTTTTTAAAATAAAAAGATTTAAATCTCATTCTCTCACTTTTAAAATAGTTAAATAAAATAGCTAAAAATAAACAAATGTAAAATATTTTAAAAAAATTGTTATAAAGGAAACTTTTGTGAAAATATCTCATCAGTTTTAGAATGCAATTAGGTTTCCAAGATTCATCGATGATAAGATATTACATTAATCTAAGCAAAAGATTAGATTAAAACAAAATGTAAAAACCAATTAATTACATAAATGTACAATTGAATTAAAAATATAGATTTAAATTATGATTAATTAAAGATGATTAAAAAATAAAAGAGCAAAGAATATAAAAGTTGCATCTTGGCTATTGTTTTTTAGTCAGGATTGCTATTAATGTCATTGCTGAACAGTTTGGTTTGTATTATTCACTCAATTCAGAGTCTAACTATATAGAAGCTAGAAGAATGCAGACTTAGAGTTTTGGAGAACTTTAAATGCCATAACAAACTAATCATTACTGCTGTGGTCTACATAATGCAGAAGCCACAAAAGCCATAGGAGTATTCATCAGGGCTTCAAGCCCAAGCTCTCTGAAACAATACCTGGAACCAATGCCAAGATTGTGAAGTAGAAGTGCTGCATACTCTTTCTCTCTTATTATTTGACAAAAATCTGGAAGAAAAGGCATGAACCCATCGATGGAGGCCAAAAGCTGATCTGTTGGAAAATAAAATAAATGAAAACTTAGGTAAAGAGACTTTTAAATATATGTTGATCACAGTCTAGACTGTTTATTTTAAATGAAATGAGCATTATCATTTAAAATTTTCTTATGTAACATTTATTATTGTTATATTGTGAAATATGTGTGCATAAATAAATATTAATGTTTGCTTAAATATTATTTGGTCTATTCTCTCTCTCTCTCTCTCTCTCTCTCTCTCTCTCTCTCTCTCTCTCTCTCTCTCTCTCTCTCTCTCTCTATTCTCTCTCTCTCTCTCTCTCTCTCTCTCTCATGCCATTGCTTCACCAGTAATTTAAGTGAATAATTATTTTTTTTATGTGTCAAATGTTCTGGAACCCGAGACAGAGTGCATGTTAATCATGGGATATGTCAAGTGCTGGATTATGTGCTGTCATCCAAAGCAAGCTGATTATATAACCTATGGTTGGCTGTTGTCTGAGATTGATCCTCAAAACAAATAAAATGATTTAGATGGCAGGGTTTGAATCCAGCAGTCAAGCTGGGCCATGGTCTGAAAATGTAATTGTGTTATGCTTTGCATAGCTCAATCTGAGTATGGTTTTCATTGATGGTTCTGTTATCAATGGTATTCTCCTCTCTGCTTGAAGGGCCAGTCCATTCCTGTATTTTTTTTAAAATTATTATAAAAGGTGTTTAAACCCATTAAACCCAATTAAACAACTATCTTCTTATCAGACCTGGTTATATATATATATATATATATATATATATATATATATATATATATGGTTATTATTTTCTACTTCCATAGTAAATTTGATGTTGTTGTGAAAAGAATTTTTAAAAAAATAAAAATTCATCAAAAGCATGTTTACCATGGGGCTAAATATCAAAGGTTTTATCAATATACATCAGCCTTACAGATGGTTTGTTAACTGCTGATATTATAATTTTCTTTTCCAATATCTTCATAAAAATAGAAGCTAATGCTGGAGAAATTTGTGAACCCATAGCTAAAGTTGATGTTTGTTTATATATCTGACCATTAAAAACAAAAAAAATGTATTTAATAAGAACACACATTCTAATGATTTGAGAAAGAAGAAGCTCCAAGGAATGCACTTGTTATTGTACTGAAACATCAGTTATTTACTTATTATATTTTTCATAAACAGAAACTCCTGGAAATAATATATGAATTCATATATATATATAAGCAGTCGCAACTAAACAATGCCAAGAGTATCAATCTGCTTGTTGTCACGATTTTTTATAGTGATAAAGGTAGATATCTGCCTTTATTTATAGGCTAATAAGTTTGTATATGTACTAAAGATTGACACTTATTTAAAAGAGATTGAAATGTTTATAATTCAAAGAAGTTTAAATAACCTCATTAGCAGATAAGTGTAAGCTGTTTTTGAAAGCAGTTTAACAAATAATCAATTTTAACTTTCAAACTGTACTAAAACTATGTGTGTATATATATATATATATATAAGGCATAATTCAGAGAGAAGTTGTTTCTTTCACTTTTCAATTTCAGATATTTAAAAGTTATGATTCTTTATTTTATATATATATTAAAACTAATAGATCATTTAATATTCAGAAGTTGTTAAAAGAAAGACTTTTTCTTCATCCTCTGAATATATTAATAGTGAATTCACAATATTTAGTCTGTACATAAATTCAAACAATAGACAAAATTTATCCTATAATTTAAAATGAAGTCACAAACTAATCTTATATAACAACAAAGCCTAAATATGGTATGTATCATTCTTTCTTTCCGGAATTTTTGGCATTACATAACTTAGTAAAAGGTAGTTACATCTGCTTTTTAATTACAAATATTTAAAAAAGTTATGATTATTTATTATTACATATATATGCGCGCGTGTGTGCTGTGTGTGTATGTATGAACGTATGCATGTATAAAAATAATACTTATCTAAATATAAATAGCTCACTATTAATATTTCAATCAGAGATTGACCTTCTTCAAACTAAAACTAAGTGGCAAAGGGTGTTTAAGTTTGAAAATGTAGTGACTAATAAATTTTTATTAGTGGAATAAAAATTATATCACAGAATAAAGCCAATTTGTTTTAGACATTGTACTAAATACTCAATTTGTTAAATTTAAATTATTTTACTTATTAGATTGTAATATGATTTTTTCTATCGTACAGGCTTTTTCATACCTACACTTCTATATGTAATATATAGAGGGTTTGAACTCAGACTTTCACACGACCCTCAACCATCCATGCTATAATTAGTTTAGAATATAGATAGACACAGAAGGAAATATTCATTTAAATAAGCATTCTTTTGATGTATGTATATATATAATACAAAGATTTTAGCAGAAGTAGTAATTATATACAATTGTCACCAGCAATAGAATATTGTAACTTTTTAAGAGTAGTAGCAGTGAATTTGACAACTGGCATTTCCTCAATCATTATATATTTATATACACACACAAGATTCTGTCGTATGTGTTTGTTCTTTGAAACCAATTACAGTACATATCTTTTATTTCTTTATTTTATTTAAATCAGAATTACATCGTATTATATTATAACCTTATTGTATTGAATTTGAAATTTATATTATAAATTGTTAACTGGTATTTTAATATATAAATCCAAATATTATATATTTTATGTTTATTTTCTTAGCATTCTTTTCATTTTCTCCTGCTACTAGTTTACGACTCAATCTTGACTTTACCATATTTGTTATAAACCAAAAGTAAACACTTTTAAAAGACTGAACTTTATTGAACTTAAAGAAAAAATCTAGATTTTTCCTGTCCATCATAGAAAATGTGTTTAATTTCACTCTTTTAACTTATGAGACAGCAACCATATTTACCGAAACTATAAATAAATAAGACTTTTAAAAAATAAAAACGCCTAGTAGTTAAAATTTGTCATATAAATTAACTAAAAGTTTGTTTAACTATATAAGTTTATTTTATTTATTATTATAAATGTTGACGAATACTGTAAATGCAAATTAATTGTTTGCTTATTAAAAATTACATATGTTAAATACTTTCACATAAAGTATGTACACACACATAGGTAGATAAATACATATATCCATAGATAAGTTGACATAATTATGTGGGTGATATTAATGTTTTTAAAACTTATATCTTAAATGTTTAATAACATTTTATTATTAATTTGCCTATGCAAATTTGATAAGTTTTTAGTAAAAAACAAATCTATAACAAAATAATTTAAATGACTGTTTCAAATAATTTATATTAATATGCATAAATATGTATGTATCTTAACTACCTTGTGAAGCATTTAAATGTGCCACGAGTATAATCCGAAGTTGAAACTTGGATAAGTAAAACATGATTTTTCTTTCAGATTGCAACCAGTCTTAAAATATTGGACCCATATCTAATCAGACTACTATTCAATACTGAAAATTTTTTCTGCAGTGAACTATTTAAAAACAAAGTTTATCTTTTTACATTATATATGTGCACATAAATATAGTATTAAAATTCCTTCAACTGAACTCACTATATATTTAAAATACACTGTTATATAAAATAATATAACTATTGTGCCTAAGATACATTTGTAACAAATACATTTCATTAAAATCCTAACGTACTAACTAATTTATCTCACTAGATTGGGATAATTTCTAGATAACCTCTCTCCCAATACATGTGTTTCAGGTGTAATTTTATTAAGTCATATGCCATACACATGTATTACTAAAACATACAGTCTTTAAAATCAAAACAGGTTCTAATTAAGACATTTCAATAGAAAGTCAAAAATCATTTTTAAATATTAATATGTTTCAAGCCTCTATCTTATCTAAAGAATGGATGTTATTTCTTAGAGTATATGTACCATAAGAAAGGTTGATCTGGAAATTTTTTTACTCCCAATAGTGTATGGATTTGACAACAAGTTAGTAAGGAATTTTCTTGCTACAAATCTAAAGATTAAATGGGCTTAAACAACTACCTGTTGTTGTTGCATTACCAGTTTTATTGGTTATTGCATTGATTCATAATAGCTTAAAATTATATTTAGATTATTACATGGAAGTTTTCATTTACAATTCAATGTTTATATATAAGATACTTTATCCAAGCATATTCATTTATAATTAATAATATTAATGTGATATTTTGGCAATTGCATTCCAGCTGAAAAATTTATGAGTTTAGCTAATATATTTTTATATCCGGACAAATCATATATATGTATCAAAATGAAAATGAAAATCTTCAGTTTGACACGCACAAGGCTAAGCAATAAAAACAATAATAAATCAAAAGCAGACAGCAATACCATGAATAACACAGATCACCACACCAAACCAGAACATACAGTTATAATAAAGAACAATACATCAACACATATAACAAAAATAATCACTCCATGCCTTCCCCAGATTAAAAAAATTGTGCCTACAGCAAAAAGATGGCCAGGCCACCCACCAAAAAAAAATTGACAAACAAAAAAAGCTAAAACAGAATAATTCAATCAAAGAGATGACATTGGCCATATAGACCTTACCTTTGCTCTGACTAATGAAGATATAGAATTAAACTATGATCCATAATTTTAAAAATGTTCATGGCACCCCAAGTTTTTTCAACTTTATCATCAAAGTCAATCTTTATGCCATGCCAACAACATACATCTTCTATCACAAGAGAATGTACACAATAATTGACCCCTTTTGCTGACTCTGCCACCATTCTGAAGAAACACAACACCTATTCTATCAATCCATAGCACTAGAAGAGATCATAAGAGACAATATAACAGAACATCCAGATATATATACAGCCATTTGGTCACCACTAAAACAACAGTCAGCCCTATAACCTACTAACCAATATATAAAGGACAATCCATGTATCCAACATGGACAATCCATGTATCTAACAAAAAATAAAAGATGGGACTGGAGCAAAAGACATGAATTCTATGAAAAAAATACCGAAAATGGTATAACCAGTCTTTTTTTTTTAAAATTTTAATCCTCCTAATTAAGTAGACAACCTGACTAAACAAGTCAAAAATAATAAATATAAAAATGTGTATGTAAATCTAGATATATGTAAATACCTTTTGATCCAATAAAGTTTCTTTTTGAAACATCATCATCATCATCATTATCATCATCATCATCATCATCATCATCATAATAATAATAATAATAATAATTCAATACATTTATTTAAGTGCTAAACAACAGCATAAAGCCAATTACAGTTTGCACATACAATAAAAGTGAAAATAAAACATATAACATAAAATGAAAATATAAATGTATACATAATAAAGTAAAATTTAAAAGACAAAATCAAATATAACATTTAAGTTTAATAAGATTACAAAATTTCTTATAATCAATGTCACACAGATTAAGGTTACTCCCAATCTGATGATATAAAGAGGGTAACATAAATAAAGGAGAAAATTTAAGAATATTAGAACGACATGTTTGAATCTGATGTACATAAATAGACCTAGTATCATAACTCAAAGACCTAATTGAAATAGTTAAAACTATCTGATAAAATAACTTGTTTATTAACAATTTTATAAAAATATTTCAAATCCCTATACTTTTGTCTAGATGAAAGATTAATCATTTTACCCTCCCAAGAAACATATTTGAAAAACTTCTTTGAAATAGACTGCAACAAGTTATATCCTTGTCAAGAATTAGGTTTTCAAATTATTGAACCATATTCAATAATAGGAAAAACCAATGAAAAAAACAATTTCTGTTTAGTATCATTACTGAACTGATAACCATGTCTAAGAATGGCACTCATAACTTTAAAAGCCTTACCAACAATCATTTCAAGATGAGAAATAAAAGATCCATTACAAGAAAACATAATTTTAAGATCTTTTTGACATTTAACTGAAATAATTTTATGAGAATTGATATAATAACAAATTTGTAAAACATCAGATTTTTTGGAATAAGAAACAAAGGAGTATTTATTAAAATTAACTGTCATATTATTTAACTCACACCAAGCACTAAAGTTATCAATATCCTTCTGAAGGAGAACACAATTGTTAACTGATATAATTCTTCTAAAAATCTTACAATCATCAGCATAGCTTAACAAAAAAAAATATCTCAAGCAATCCTTAAGATCATTAATGTAAACATTAAACAGCATGGGTGCTAAAATACTACCCTGTGGAAACCTAAATTGCATTCAAAATTAAATGAAACCTTATTATTGAATTTAATATATGCTGTACAACTACACAGAAATGATTAAAACTAATGTACAAGTTTAGTAGAGAAACCTATTTTATGTAATTTATGAAGTAAAACACTGTGATCAACTTTATTAAAGGCTTTTTACAAATCAAAATAATAACATCTAGTCTTTGATGATCCTCAATTGCATGAGCTATATGAGAATAAATTGTCAATAGATTACTATCAATTGATCTATTGGGACTAAAACCATGTTGAGAAGAAGAAATTATCTTATCCACATCTGAAATAATTTTATTATAAAATTTTTTAACAAAAATAAACTATGTATACTATTTACAATTACATCTTGGGTCAATTATATACTTCTTCATTTCAAAATAAAAATAAAATAATAAAATCTACAAGTACATAATCCTTTACTCCGACTTATAACTTTTCATATTTCTTTACAATAATCATATTTATTCTGGTTCATTAATAAATAAGTGGACTTAAATAAAATAATATGATTAACATACTTTATACATCTTGCTTGGCATTTTCACTAATACAAAATTCCTATGTGTGTGTTTATGCATGTTCTAAACATAAAAATAACATTCACAAAATATAAGTACTTGTTCTATTTTATATTGTTGCTCTGGATATATTATTTTTTAAAAATATGCATTACATGTATAATTAGAATATTCAAAAATTATTCAAAAAGTCTTGTGGATAACTTTATTATCACCTATATATTTAAAAAAAAACTAGTTTAATAAAATACAGAAATATTTATGATTCTTTCCTTATAGTTTGAGTTTACTTTCAATCTCATTTGTATTTGATCTCAACATACACTAAAGCAAGAAAAACCTATCTTATCCTCTTTCAAAAATAACAATGCTACAATTTCCAAAATTATTTATTATTCTCCTTCATAAATACAATTCTGTACGATGCAATAACACTAGAAATTACGATAGTGATTCGATGTGTAGGTATGAAGAATTAACTAGAATATTGACTCAATAGTATAAACATCAACATGGCAACAGTGTATATAAAGAAAAGAGGTGTGACTTCTCTGTCTAATAACCTCCACTATAAAATAATATCCAGGCTATTTATTCAGCTCATTGGAACATTATTATACTCAATTGTATGAAAGACACTGCCCATGGAAAATATACAAGTTACCGGGCTATGTTATCTGTACCTGCATAAACTACTAAGATGATAAAATTACTTTCTATTCCCCACAAATCCTACATATAAGCATCCCTTTGGTTTCTTTTCATACTCCCAAGGTTACTATCACTTTAAAATTTCACTATAGATTTATAGATCTACATCGCAAAAATTATCAAAACATACTCAAACAATAAATAAGATTCACATACTACTTCAACAAAGCCAAAACTATTCAACAAGAAAAGGTTATTTCACTTTCAAAATTCAGCAATAGAAATACAAATGATTTTGTATCAATGTCTTAAATCAATACCCTTTACTAAAGAATCATATAAATTATATCCCTCATTAAATCATATTACATTAGTAATATAAAAGAAAAGTATGCACTTTTTTTTAAAAAAATCTAGGTAATATTTCTAAAATAATATTAATAAGTTCTATGTGTATTTAATGCACGCACATATACCCATACGTTCATATGAAAAAGATAATACTATAAAATATTCCAAGCAATCTAAAGAAAAAGAAAATAAATACATCATGTAAAAATTAATATTTTATAACTTTTACCCACAGTGACAAATTGCTAGTTGGTCACTTATAGACGTTTTCTGGTCCACATTTCATAATATATATTAAATAATATTAGCATTTACTCAGCAAAACTATCATACTCAAAAAGATATTTATAAAAAACTTCACAGAGACTTAAATATTCTTTACGATAATTATTATACTATATTAATAGATATTTTGTATGTAATTTTCCTGCGTACAATAATAAATAAAAAACTTAATTCTATTATTAGTACATAAACTAATTAAAACCATATAATGGTCGGTTATGTGAAAGTCTGTGCTCATATATACTATATATGACATATATAGACACAGGTATATAATAAGCCTAGTGTTTCACTTAATCCATTATAAAGTAACTTTTAAAAAAAAAGTTATTAATTCTAATATTCTCATTATCAGTCCTTATAGACGCTTACTCCGATATATGTTGCTATGACAACCACTGTCTAACACTTGAGAACAAAACTTTTCTCCAGTGACGCAGTTATGAATTTTTAAAAAAAAATGATGAAAATGAAAAATGAAGGGAAGTCCACTTTTTAAATCTGAAGTTACTTATAAAAATAATCATTAATCCTTGACTGAAAGTTCACAAAAATTATAGTCCTTTGTCTATATCTTTCAGAATAATAATTATTAAAGGTGATATCGATTTAGAAAGTTAAAAAATAATTCTCCGGAGTTTTTTCCATTCTATAGTATTCTGTATTGGGATCTTGATGCAACTGTCATGTCTATATGGATTCAGCCATATTCATACAGAAATTACACACTTATGTTCCATTGAAATTAGCATTTAATAATTTAATAAAGTTAGCATAAAGTTATTTTGTCAAGATAATTTTAATTATCCAGGTATTTCTTTTTCAAAGAATAATTTTCTAAAATTGTTTTTTTGAAATTATTAAATAAATGTGGTCTTTTTTAATAGTGATGACTTGTCATGTAAAATATATTTGCAGTATTATCAGTCTTTATCTCTCCATTATTTTAAATAAAAGTTCATAATAAATTTTTAAAAAGAATATTTTTTAAAACATTTACTGTGACTTTTTTAAAACACTATATATATATATATATATATATTGAGAATTAAAGTCTTTACCATATAGCTTTGCTTTTTCAGATACAACTATCTTTTCTCCTGATAAAATACATTTAAATTAAATTTCTGAAAAAAGTTTTTGTCCAATTTTTTTAACAATGTCCAAGATAATAATATAATTAATGATATATTTTTTCTCATTAATATATCTAGAATTGTATTTTTATTTAGTATCTGTACCTCCATCCTTATTTTTCTCAAATATACACTTATTACTGGTATGAATTTCATAATTATTATGAAGCTAAATTAAGTTTCAAAGACTATTTGACAGGGACTCTTTGTTGCTTTAACAAGGCATGATTTTACCTTAATAAACTTACAATTTTTTAATACTCTCTTTTAAAATAATTCCAAGTAATAAATTATACAATGGTTTGATATTTTAAAAATAAATTATTTTGAGTTATTTAAAAGCACAGAATTGACTTATTAAAGGACCCAATTGAATTGATTAAAGCACAATTGTATCACCCCAGATAAATGACATCTACTTTTATAGTAAATTGAACTGATGATTTGATTGGCTATTTAGACCTTCAACTGGTGATCTAATTTACAGATCAGCCAAGATTGCACAATTAAAATTAAAAATAAAACTTATGACTCATTTTAAAATATTAGATATTATATTATTTAATTCTAAACTAATTTTATACTTTTATTTAAACAAATCAAATACTTTAAAACAATATTTTGAAAATATTTTATTAATTTATCCAATATTTAATTTTAATGTATCTATTTTTAAAAATCTAATTTTTATCAACTACATTCATTTTTTTAAAAAAACCTAATTAAATATTTTATAACAGCTTTTTTTTTATCTTGTCTTGTGGCCAACAAATGTTTTCAATTTTATACTACAATTCTAAAGCAATTTTGAAACTTTATTAGAAAAAAAAACTTGCAAGCACACAACTATGAATATTTACATGTTACATGACTTTAAAAATCAAACAAATCATTTTTTTATTGCTGTCTACTAACAAAATAAATGTTTAATTGCAAAAAATATTATATTAAAGAATAATAATATAATAGAATTTAAAATAATAATTTTGATACTATTAAATTAAACACATTTCTCCACCACAAAAATATTATACTTTAAATAAATAATTTATAATACAAATATTAAGTATAATTTTTATTTTACAATAGACTAAATTATTTAATTTTAAGTCATTATTTTAAATTTAATTTTTAACACGTTATTTACTAGGGTTTTAGCATATTATTTTACTATGGCCAGTTTTCCCAACCATACAAAATTACACTATGTAGCTTTACTTAACTATTTTTAATATATTAGTATAGTTTTTATGCATTTAATAATCTCTTTTTTATTTTAACAAAGCATTTTAAAACATTGCCAACATTACACAATAATCATACCAATCAAAATATATCTTTAATTTTTTTTTTTTAAAAAATTGACTCAGTGGATTCATTTGGACCTAATCAAAAGGGTACTATATATATATATATATATATATATATAGTACCCTTTTATTTAAAGTAATATATATATATATATATATATATATTACTTTAAATAAAATTTTTATTAAATCCCTACATACATATTTCTATTTGAGGATAATTTTATTTATAGATTTTTTTTCACTTTTATTTGAAAGTGATGTAATGGCAATTATGTATACCATTAGAATATATATATATATATATATATATATATATATAAAGAGAGTAAATCATTCTTCATCAGACTATGAATTAAAAGCATTCTAATTGCTTTGTTTACACATATATTGAAGTATGTTTAATTTAAAAATTTATATGTGTGTGTGTAAAATTAAAAATTAAAATCGTTTTTTCTTCTTGTTTAAAAATAACATTTAAATGAGATTTGTTATTGTAGTTTAATACAGATTTTTAAAATAAGATCACACTCAAACTTTTCCCTCCAAATATCTTCTGTTAAATCTGGAAATCCTAACATACAAATTATAAATATTATTCTCACTAAATTAGAATCTTATTACAACAAATTAACAGGTTCAGTATAACTTAAAGGTCCAAAGATGCAAGTTGTAGTGATTGATAAATAAACACAAATATATCTTACATTTTTCTTACTATAATATTTTTCTGATCAATCATCAACTTTTTGGTAAGAGTTTTGAAAAAACTTATGTATAGTTTAAATTGAGGTTTTAAATAATTGCCTCTTCAAACCCTCTGGCTTGATGTATAAAACTATTATTACTTTTCTGTCATGTTAGATAACACTGATAGACCATCTAGTTCATTTTTCAATTAATTTCTGGTGTTATATTGCCTTCATCATAACCTGTTTATTTTAAAGATTAACAATTTTAAAAAAATTTGGCTATTAAAACAGAAATGTCAATCACTTTTTACATCTATTGATACTTTTACAATGACTTTTTTAATCATTCAAATCTACATATACATTCATGCTTAAATATCTTGTTCTGGTAATAAGAATTTTAATTTGTATGTGTTTTGTTGCTGATGACTCGATTTGTGAAATTCTAATCTTAATCCATGGCTTTCTTGTTATTAAATTGGTTAATTAATTTATTAAAAATAATAGCTAGTTATCTCAGAAGTATGCTACTTTTGAACTATTTATTCTAATTTTGTTCATCTTTTGTTAAAAAGAACTGATTTGTTAGGTATGAGATGGATTTTAAAATATCAAAATTTATCAGTTTATGTCTTCCAAACTCTCAGTAATTTGACATAAGTGCCCAAACAAATTAGCTCACATTCTTTACAATCTTAATAAAATTTCTTCCATTCTTTAAAAATATTTTGCTTCTAATTAATTCTCAATAATTTTCAGTAACATTATGAAACTTTATCTGCTCAATTGGCATTATATATCTTGTTATTCTCAGTAATATCTAATCATATTTAAAATTCTTGTAAAGGTTGCATCATAATTCAATACTGCTAATAGATTGTTTCTGATATAGGCATATCAACATCTTTTCCAGCTATTTTTTCAAGGAACAGATACTGCAGAGATCTATATTGCAGTTTGTTTAAGATCTTTCCACTGTGATGTTTAACCATCAATAAAAAAGTGGTAGTAAAAATTAAAAAGTTTTCAAATCAGTTCACTACTGAGGAAAATAAATGTCCATTGACTTAATTAACTGAATGAAACCATATTGGATTCATAAACATTAAAACTAAATGGACATTAATTAAGTCAGTTTATTATCTTATATTATATGGTTAGTTGGTTGGAAGTTCATATTATCTGATTAAATTTTCCAGTTATTTTAATTTTAAATAAATTAATTTAAACTAAACTGATAATAATTAATATACTTTATTATTCAAGTTTTATTAACAAAAATGCATAAATACTCATCTTTTTTAATTTCTACCATCATTGCAAAAATCATCCATTTCTGTCTTCAAACTATTGTTATTCTTTTCTTTTTTAGCATCAAACTTTGAATTCAGCAGCGATTGATTCATTTTCAAAGTGTAATAACTTTGTTGTTCTTTGCAGTAATTTTATTTGATTTTAAGTTTTTTAAGTTGTTTTATTTTACATTATAAATAAATTATATTTTAATTAAATTGATAATAATTAAGACACTTTATTACACATATTTTATAAAGTAGTAACTTTTTAATAGATTTATGAATTGTAGAAATAATCTATTATTTTAACAATAACTGGATTATTTTTATGCATTCAGACAGATGCTATGGTGTTATATATATAATAAATTTATTCTTTGGTATACACAATATCGGAAAGAAGAAGAGTTGTCTATTTTAGTGCCATCTAAAGTAACTGTGAGTTGTTTATATTAACATTTCTAGACAAGAAAATAAATGCCTACAGCTTAATAAACAACTGAAAGTTCAGATGCTAGGAATTTCAGCTTTAATTTCAATAGTAAAATTGAATTTAAAATGTTTGCTAGATGCATAACTGAAATGCTTCCAATGCTGAAGCTTAAGCTTCATTTGTAAAGACAATCAATCTAAGAATGGGATTTAAATACACTATCATCTTTTAGTCACAATAAAGCTTACTATAGATGGTCCTAGAACAGACCCATGCTTTTGTTTTATCATATGAGAAATTATTATCAATCTACCCTAACCCATCTCTACACATGATCTAACAATTTAAATAATGAGTCATTAGTGGATACCAGACAGTAATCACAAACAGATTTTAAGACTATTTATAGATTCTTGTATATTGAATTTAAGGCAAACGCTCTACCAACTGAGCTATTCTGTCAAAGGCTCAGTTGGTAGAGCGTTCGCCTTAAATTCAATATACAAGAATCTAAAGGTGCGAGTTCAACTTCTAAGCGAATATTTATAGATTGTTGTTTACCCAAAGTTGGAGTACTTTATGCTTTTTAAGCATTTAGCAATTCCTTTTTTATTTCTTCCCATAAGTAAAACTTCATTAATCAGAAAGCTTTTTGCATATGTGATCATTTTCATGAATAACCTTTTCTTCTTTTTTTTATTATACCAACTCTGCTTTGCTATATAAAATCAAAACGCTAACAAACATGAAATTTTTCTGTAATTTTATTTGTACATGTGTGCACCAGTAATTTATTTACTGTAAAAGACTATCTTTAAAAGTTTGTTTGAGTAATAGAAATTTTTGAAAAGCTATCTTTGAATTGTGTTAGTAAATAGACTTTTAATACTTATGACCTTGGTTTAAGAAGAATTAGTAAAAAGTATTTAGTTATTATTAGTCATAGGGTAAAGTCTCATTTGGTCAAATATGTATCAATACTCTAAATGTAATGACAAAAAATATAATTGTATTATAGTAACAATCTTCATCACTACTACTATTACAGATATTTAGGTTACTTTACCCTTCCCTCACCTTTTTTGTTTAGTGAAATTTCAGTATTACTTTGTTTTGGTATTCATATTAATGTATTTGATAATAATAAAAAAAAAGAGTTGTTATAGCTAGCGATATATGTTTTATATTTTAATTATCCAAACACACACACATTTATTGTTATAATTTCATCTTAAAGTATTTTATATAGAGTGAGTAAACATGAAAATAGATGTAGATAAAAAATGTTCTCAGATATGTATATAACTGATACAAATATCTTTTATAGGCGAAACCTCAAGTTTGCAAATGTTCAGTAACAACTCGAACCTGATACACTATTAGTGATATCGATAATCATATTGTCCGCGTAGGACAAAAAGCAAATAGCGGAAATCACATAATATTTAAAGAAAAAGTTTTGAAATTTTGCTATATTGATATAATTATCTCATTCATGTTTCAAAAATAATTTATTGTTTAATTAGTTCAACTTGTCGTCACTGAAGTTGCACTAATTTTTTTTTAATAAGCGGCTTCAGAAAGTGTGAATTGATCAGTAGGAGATACAACGTTTGCGGTGATATGATCTCTAAGAAATCTTACAACAGCATCCGTTAAAATTCTGTTTTGAATATTTCTAACTACACAATAAAAAGATTTAGCATTTTAAACCTACTACGGCTCAAATTACCCAATCTTGTCAGCAATTTCCGATTTTGAAATATGTTTTGAGTAGAACATTTTAATTATATCATTATAAATGCCATTTCCATCAAATGAAAATCTACTTTATTTATAAATTAAAAATATTAATTTTTTTTTTTTTTAAAGTTAAAAACAAATATTATTTTTTTTACCTAACTATAGTTATAGTTACAAAAAAAATTATCTATATATTAGCCATCATTTTTTTAAACAAAAACTATTCAACATTTATCAATTTTAGAAATATGTAAGCAATTATTTCCAAAAGTATGGTGGTTTTATTTTATATATGAAATGTCAATTAAGAATACAACGAATATTTTTTAATCTGCTCTTGTTATATGCGGAAATCAATTTTTGAATTATATTACTTAACATTCAAAGATAATATATATTATACACATACGTATATCTATGTATTAAACATACAGAGAAGGAAAAAACCTATAATAATAGTAATATTAAGATGTGCGCGCATTCACTACTATGTACTAGAATCATGGATATTTTACTATTATTATAGATTTTTTCTTCTCTGTGTGATACACAGATATACCTGTGTATATAATTTACCTTAAAGAAAGTTATTGATTTATATATTTATAATACAATATTTTAATGAATGTTTAGATGGAAATCTTAAATGTGTGGACTTATCCATTTAAATCAACTTAATTTGAAAGTACTTAACCTAGAACAATTGCCCAGGTCAAGCGTCAAAGTAAACTGACAGAATGATGCATCCAAAAGAATGATCCTCTCTTTTAAATGCTACTCTAGATCTAATATTGTATTACAATATATAATCTACCAGTGGAGGAGTTTATTGTATAGTAAGAAAATTGAAAAGTTTATTATACTTTGATATCGAGATCAAAGTACTGCAGTTTACATTTATAAGTGTAAGAAATCAAAGTATAATAAACTTTTCAATTTTTTTACTATATAATAAACTCCTCCACTGGTAGATTATATATTGTAATACAATATTAGATCTAGAGTAGCATTTAAAAGAGGAGATCCTCCTTTTGGATGCATCAAACTGTCAGTTTACTTTGACTCTTGGCTTGGGGCAGTTGTTCTAGATTAAGTGCTTTCTAATTAAGTTAACTTAAATGGATAATTCCATACATTTAGAGATTTCCATATATATATATATATATATATATATATATATATATATATATATATATATATATATATATATATATATAATATTCAGATACAAGTATGCTTTATATCTCTAAGTTTACATATATAAACAGTTAGAATTAATATCAAAAAGTATGAAAAATTACATTGTAATCTATTCACATCAAAGGTGAAATTTCTGCTCCAATATTTAGATTGAGATTTCTAAGTCAGGAGCTTAGAATTAGTTTAATGTTTGTTACTTAATGTAAATAATTGTAAAGTATTTAGTTGCTGGAGTTGTCTAAAATGTTAGCACATTATTAACTTTTGGAAAATAATGGATTTATTTATTGACCAAACTAAGACTTTTTAAGTTTTACCCTGTTAAAAATCAATCCAGAAAATTTTTATTTGGGAGTCTACAATTCAGTTGCAGTGTTAAACTGCACAGATAATCTATTTTATAGAGATATTACAATATTAAGTCAAAAGATAAAACAAAAGATGTAATTTGAAATATAAAAAATTAAATAATAGTAATGTTAAAAATAAAAAAGTAAATGTAATTAAAAAAACATAAATAACAGTAAAGAACTGAAAAAACTACTAATGACTAAATATTCACAACTAAATCAGCCATTCAGAGCTTTAGACTTCATTTCTTTGAATTATTTCTTGTGGCAATATTTTAAATCAATGGCTTACAAGCACCAAAGAATAATTTAATAACATTAAAAGTTAAACAATAAAAAGAAATCCTATTATGTTTAGAAAAGTGCAAAGTTCATATTCTATATGGTTATAAAGCATTTAGAAGAAAATTAGTACTTTCAAAGACATATTAAAATTTCTCAATAATTAAATTGATATTTCATAATTAACTCTCTACATAGCAAAAATTTAATTCCATTACAAGTCTTTATCAGACTCAGACTTTTAAATTGAATTGATTTTCTGCATATATGTGTACATATGTGTGTGTCAGCTACTAATATTTAATTCTAATCACATAAAGAACATGTTTTTAGAAGTAAGGTTGTATTTAAGAAACAAAACATTTATTTATATAGACTTGTAAGATGGAGTAAAAGAATTAGTAGATAAAAAAATATTTCTTCACCAATTCTTTTTCTTCCATGACATTGTATAAAATAATACAAAGAAAGAAGTGAAATAAAGTAGTATATTACAACCTTGAGTCAATAAAAAATTCTAACTTCTTATTTTTTTTATTTGATAATGATTTTGTTTTTTCTTATAAGTATAAATTCATAAATTATTGTCACTTTCAAATTTTACATCATTCTGGATTCTATTTATTTATACACAAATGTGATTTATTATTGGGGTTGGCTTAGTTTAGTTTAACTAGCCAAAATGGTTTTAATTATACTTAAATTTTGCTCTAATAGAAAACAGTTCACTTATCTTTTCTACTAAATTTTAGTTTTCCAAAACATACAGTTTTGGAAAGTTACTTATTATTAATGCCGATTAAATGTTTTCTATTTAAGAAAGAAAGAGCAATCTTCATAAATTCTTAGTAAAAAAAAACTAAAGTAAGTCATCATATTTGAAAGAAAGTCATGGTTGATTTTTGTAGTGCTTGAATTTTTATCCATAATTAAAGTGATATTGTTAAGGCCCACTCCTAAAATTTTCTGTATAAAATCAGCAAAATAATTATAATACTAGTTTTCATATTTTACTATTAAAGTAATTTTTTAAAAAAAACCACTCTTCCTATGTATTACTGCTATATACCCTAACATTTAATTATGTATAATGCAATTTTTATTTTGTTTTTTTCCTCCCACTTATACAAGCATTTTTAAAAATTTAATTTAAAGAGTTAATGTGGGTGCATGGATTGATGCTGGTGTAGATTGATGAACTTTGGCGCTCAAGATCAATATACTGCAGCTCCAATTCTGTCTTTTTTCACACTTTAACTTTTTATTAGTATTCAGTTTATAAATCATACAAATATTATTTATTTTTGTTTAAAATGCTAGTATAAGATAAAAAATATTCATTAATATATCAAAATAGATTTTTATTTTTTTTTCATTTTTAAAAAGAGTAGCCATTATCAATCATATAAAGTTTTTCTTTTTCTTTTCATTTAACTTTTATTGACTTAAGTCAATAAAATTAATATTATTATTTTTTATTCGTGAATAAAATTAATCTACCATTGAATCTTGAACATAGAAGTTTCATTATTACTTTGGAAATACAGATAATGATTTCATCCTGTTGAAACTATAATTTGATTAATTTCAATATGACTGCACCTTAATGCGTTTAAGTTTACAATTTATCAATAGTTATTGTCATTTTATGTAGCTACAAAAAAGTAACTAACTTTATGCATAAAAGTATAATTAAGAACATTTGGTTCTGAACCTTCATAGATTAATAATGTAGATAGAGTAAAAACAATTCAAAAATATTCAGTTTTACATTTGTCATATATCTCCTCTTAATTTTAATATACATTGACATATACGTACATTTTGTACATTTATTTTTATATAATCAAAAAAATTAAAATTAAAATTTAATGATTAGATTTTTTACACATTCCCCCCCACCAAATTATTTTTTTTATAAAAAGCTGTTACAAATTTCATTTCAGTTCATTTATATATGAATTTTTTTCTAAGAATACTTTCTGTTTTTAACTTTTTCTATTTTTAATTATCTATTGTAAACTTTTCTTATTATTTGCTATTTTATAATCATTTCTATACCAGTCATCAGCCTTCCGGTATAATTTATTAGTATACTTGCATAAAAATATTTTTATTATATATATAACCATAGAAACCAATCAACACTTAGACAATCCCAATGTAGGTAACAATCAAGAATTTCAAACTGTTGCCAAGGCAACCTCCCTAATAAAGTTGGAATCCCACCACTATTAATGGCTCCATATGGTTATATAGACACTAAAGATTGCAACCTAACCACAGAGATTGAAATTATTGATAGATAGGAGTTTAAATAGACTTCCTTAAACAGGTAAATATAACCTTTTTTTGAATGAAGACTAATAAGTAGTCATTTATAACATTAGAAATTGCAATTATAACTTTCAAATTGCACTCAAAGTATTACTTATATACTATCTTATATATATATATATATATATATATATATATATATATATATATATATATATATATATATATATATATATTCTAACCCAGTATTAATTTTTATAAATTTATTTATTTATTTTATTTCTAACCCAATTAATATTTTTATTAGTTTAGTTTATTTGCACTTGTTGTTAAGGCAACCCAAAATAAAAAGCAACATATCCAATAATTTTCCAATATGATCTAAAATACTTTTCATATAATACAATTGTACATTCAATTCTCTTAAGCCATGCCACGATTGTAATAACAACAATAATTGATCACTTATTAATTTAAAGAATAATTATAATAATATTAATCTCAGGGTTCTTTGTTTCATGTAAGGAAATGCTCGACGGTATTGTGTTGTCGCATATGACTGGCGTTCTGGTCGGCTATAGGAAACATTTATTTTACTTAAATTCAATGTGTCTTCATCTCTCATATCCACTGCTTATTATTTAAAGAGATGATAATTCTATTCAATAATGTCGTATAATTTTGAATAACACAGCCTTTTTTTTTTTTTCAAAATCTCAGTCAGAATAATAAAAAGACAAGGGTGCTTTTTGTGTCCTTCCATCATCCATGACAACACAATAATATAACTAAGATTTATTACTTAGACAATTTAACTAAATAGGAATGGAATAATGTGCAACCAAAGTTAATGGTTTGCGAATAAATTCTTTTTTTTTTCTTTACAAAAAGGTGAATGTTTAGTCTTAAGTTTTCAACTCCATAAATATTATCATTAAACTAAAATATAATGAATGACATATTCCGATCTGCTCAACTTTATTTATCTGGTATATTAAGTTTTTAAGAATTTGGAATGATTTCGGACTCAAAAAAAGGTTTTGCAAATATTGTGCAAACTTATATTTAGCATATAAAAACAAAAAAAATGAATCTACAACAAATTTTAACAAGACTATAATTTATTATTATCACAAAAAAAAAAAATATGAACATTTATTCAATAATCCCATAGTAATACAAAAATATAAAATATAACTGACATTAATCTGTATACTCTCTTGGTTATGGACTAGAGGTTACTACTTCTCCTGTATGCAATCATATGGATTGACTAACTAAAAGTACATTTCATTACCAATACATTGTTTATTAAATTTTGGTAACCTTGTAGAAGCTTTTATTCAAAATTATTGACTAACTATTTTTGTTTTTTGGTTTTTTTTTTTTTTTTTAAATGATTAATCCCATCATATGCAATACGCAAAATATTAAATTTATTTCTAATACATTTACTTTATTTATGGTCTTTAATGGGATAACCTATTATAATTATAGGCCAGTTATCAGAAGTTACACTTACCATCTTACATTTAACTTAATGCTAACTTAAGTTATGATACAAATTTTATTCATACGTATAATTTTAAATATGAGTATTATTTAATTACTAACCAGAATTAAATATTGCATTTGAATATTCCTTCAGTAAATAAGCGTTTTAAATTACGCAATTTTAATTACTTTCTCCATTGATTTACTTGTCAAATACTAGCAATATTTAGCAGCAATCACAGATATTGATCGTAGTTACTAACGCACTATTTATACTAAAGTGGATCTTGAGGAGCTAACACCTCCAATATAACCTTTATCTTGCCCAAACATTCAAAATTAAGCACAATAATCAACACCTTCCATGGTGGAGCTATCTTTATTTTCACATGAGGAATATGGAATAACCAAGAAGGTCTGTAGAGTAATCTACTACATTAAAATATTTTGGTGGTTTCTTGCCTCTTACTTGGGCATACAACGAACACACACCAAATACAATCCTCTCCTGGGATTTAAACGAATGAAGCATACTAAATGCTAGATAAATTCTTGATCGTCCTATCTATGAGAATCGATCACTTGGGCTATAAACATACCCGAACATTATATTTAAAATCTTCCTCTCATGGAAAACAAAGCTTTTGGGGAGATCATTTTTCATCCCACAAAATAAATACATTATAATTATTACCTATGCGAATATTAAGCATATACCAATGCTATATCTGGGCAGGATAAGTAAATACACTGATTATAATAAACTTATGTTACCGGGTATACTTTGATCAACATCTGAAATCAATGGACATCATAGAATAAAAGTATAATAATTTTAATTTTAATAAAGGAACATTCAAAAATAGTTGGTAGCATACTATCTTAAACTAAATAAAGTGCATGTGTTATTTAAGAATAATTATGAATAAATTCCTCAATTAATACAGTATAAATTCGTTTCAAAACTTTAACAAGAAATATTTTGTTATAGCATTTTTTTTTTTTTTTAGTTACTTCTGATAATTTTCAATATTTATTTTACCCCTTAAATATCTAAATATTTTTCTTTTACATATCTAACATACAAAATTTCTACCTACAATTGTATGTAATAATTAAAACATATTTTATAGATTTTTTCTTTCGTGTTAAATATCAACTTAACCTATAATAATTATATTAAAACATACCTTTGTCATTACAAGGCTATTAAATATCCCTTGACCATACAGACTTTAACCTATGTGATATAACAAAAAAAATACATATCATTTATAACTTAGTTTTAAACAATCATTAATTAACAAGTGCATATTCTCTCATTAGAAAATGTTTTTCTGTTGAGCAATTGGTCCAGGTGAAGAGCTTTATCCAGTCGTATTTCACGAAGCAAGTTTAAAAACAATAAACGCATGGTATTATTTCCTCTAAATAAAAGTTTTCTCTTATTTTGTGCATTTAATAAATTAGGTAAAGAAAAATATAGCAGAATTGAAGATTAATTCTTACTTGAATTAAACTGCTACAATTTTGGGATCCATAGAAAAAAAATAGACTTCTAACATAGACGAATATTTGACTATAGATGATAAACATACACAATATATTTTTTTTTAACGATATGTATACTTATTAGTTAGCTTACTTATGGACGAAAATGCGCAATTTTCCGAAAGATTATTATGATAATAACTGCAGTCAATTTACGTGTACAGGAAGTTTTAATAATTCCAACTGATGTATAATATAGTATATCATTTATTTTATCATTAAGTCACTAAGATATTTGGTGTTGTTCATACTTTAGGAATTATAAAATTTTTTAACGGTAACTTCTCCGTAAGAATGCCCCTATATAACTTTTCCTATTTTTACTATGAGAAAGTTTATATTTTTTTATTTTTTTTATTTTTTTTTTAAAAAATATACAGGTGCATAATTTAATCTTATTTATCATTATTATTATTTCCAGACAATTCTTGGTGAATAAAACATATTTTAATGTATGTAACTACATTACTTGTAAAGGCAGTCAATATTGAGAAAGAGCGCGAAAATGTTTCTAGTTGATTTTCCTTGGTTTCAAATATTTCTTTCAATTATTATTTTTTTCTCTTTCTATACCAAGAAAATATCAATAAATGACATAAAGTTAATAAATAATTATTTTTTTCTTGGAAATCACTTCTTTTCCTTAATTTAGATATAATATAATTTTTTGTGACTCTTTTAGTTACATCTGTCATTTTTGAACTTTAGCGCGAGACAATAAATTTTTAAGTATAAAAGGTCTTTAAATAGGTAGATGGCACAGGAAATCAGGATATCTTATCAAAAAAATTTAGCCACGCATTATATTATTAAAATTTTACTTTGATTACATTTATTTCTGCAAAATAAAATGAAAAAATTGAGTTACCAAATTTCAGCACTGTTCCTTCCTTGAAAACTAAAAGCAGACTATATTTTTTTTTTTTTTACTTTAGCGATCTCTTACAGAAAAATAATCATTTGATTATAACATAAACAAAAGAAAGGAAAAACTTATTACAATCATATAATTTTCAGTATTATTTACCTGGATTACAAAGTAATTTGACAATATAAAAAAAATAATAATAAATACATTAAATTAACAATCAGTGATGTATAATTCTTTAAACATTATTTTTTTTTCTTTTTTACAAAAAGAAATTACCAGAAGTTATTGTGCTTTATGATAAGACACTCATCCACTCTCCCCTCTACCCATCCAAAATCAATTACTGTTTAGCTTTTATACCATATTAATTTGCTCTAATTATTAATATCTCAATTAAATTATTCATGTTCTCTCTTTAAAAATGACATTGAGTTATTAAATCTATTAGTTATTCACCCAAAACATGCCAAAGTGAGTGAATAGCATACTTTATTAATCAATTATTACTATTGTTATTTTATCTTTTTATTTCTTTAAAGAATAGCATTGTTTTCCTGCAGAAATAATGCCAAGTAAACCAAGTGTCAATAACACTAGGTTACAATTCTCCCACCGTTATAATAAATAAAAAATAAAATAATATATGCATTTTTAACACTTCTTATGGTATTACTAAATTTATATCCTACTTCTTTCTTATGTCAATAAATACAATTTAAAGGATTTAATGTTGCCTGGGATATGGTAGTAAGCTTCGGGCATTATAGGTACCTCTTGTTCCATCAGGGGTTGAGACCAAAAAGGCATTCTCACCCACTTGTTTCACAATTTCATAGGGGCCTTCATAAAGATACATGAATTTTCTAAACATATGTTTCCGGAGATTACTCACATGGGGAGTTCTAATTAAAACAAAATCATGGACTTTAAAAGGATGTCGACTGGTTTTGGAATAACGAGTGTGTTTATCACCCATCTTTTTAAGGTTAATTCTGGCCAGTGCTTGGTCATGTTCCACATTAATATTTTCCACTATTATGGGTAATGGTGTTTTGATTAGTAAAGGTTCAGGTCTACCAAAGTGCAGCCGAATTGGAGACATCCTAGTAGACTCATTAATAGTTATATTTATATAATTAATCACCTGGGGCAACTTATTGACCCACTGTTTGTGATCCCATTCCATATATACTCGGAACAACCTACTTATCTCACGCATGATTCTTTCACTTGGATTGGATTGGGGATTTCTAATCGAGCACATGATATGTTGAATATTTTGCTTCTTACCCCACTTTTTCCATGTACCAGAAATGAATGCAGTAGCGTGGTCGGTAAGTATTGAAGCTGGTTTTCCTATTAATGGAATTTGATAAGTTTCCAAGCACTTAATAACATTTTTAGCATCTGTTTTTGGAACTGGGTAAGCAGAGACATATTTGGTAAAAACGTCATACATCACAAGAATAAATTTTTGACGGTTGAAAGGTGGAAGTGGTCCATAAAAGTCCAGTGCCAATAATTCATTGGGCTGACTGGGCAGTATGGGTTGAAGTGTTCCCACATACGATTTATTTTGAAACTTAGTTTTTAAACAAATCTCACATTCCCTAAGTCTACGGGCAATGGATTCAGACATCTTATGAAAATAAAAATGCTTCTTAATAATAGGTTCAATTTTCTGAATTCCATAGTGTCCATATTGGGTGTGAACATAATCTATGAGTTTATTGACTAAACATAAAGGAATAATCACTCTCCAAGAATTTTCATCGGAAGAGCCACGTTTAATTTCTTCATTAAAATTCTATCTTTAAACCTATACCCCTCTTTAATTCTATCAGCATATCTACTTTTCTGACCTAATTTAGCTGGATCTGATAAGAAGTGAACTATTCTCTCCAGCCTAGCATCCTGTGCTTGCAGTAATTCTAAATTTGTATAATCTCTAACTATTTCTTCCTCTAACAAACTAGACATATTACAAATAATTATATTTTCAGTACTGGGGTTCTGATAATTAACAGAAACAGGATTGTGGCTAAGAATATCTGCAATGACATTATCCTGTCCTGAACAATATATGATTTCATACTGATACTGTTGGAGATAGAGGCTCCATCTGATTAATCTTTCATTATTAAGGTAACTCTTGTTGAGAAACTCTAAACTACGATGATCAGTTAATACTATAATTTTTGATCCCAACAAAAGCTGTCTAAGTTTTTGAAATCCCCACACAACAGCTAATGCCTCTTTTTCTGTGGTGGTATAGTTAAGTTCCGCTCCCCTTAAATGTCGGCTTAAGAAATATAAGACTCTAGGTTCCTTATTCTCATTAAATTGGTATAGAATCACCCCTAAACCGAACCCACTACTGTCAGTTTGCAAATAGAACTCTTTATTTAAATCTGGATAGGCTAAAATTACTGTTTTTAAAAAATTATCTTTAACAATTTGAAATTCCCTTGTATGTTCCTGGGTCCACCTCCACTTTTCACACTTTTTTAATAAAACAGATAAGTGCATAGTATCATATGAAAATTTTTTATAAAACCTGTGATAGTAATTACACAGTCCCAAAAACGATCTCAAGTGCTTTCTGGTTTTAGGGACGGGAAACCTTTGAATGGCGGCAATTTTGTCTGGGAGAGGTTTGACCCCTTCAGCACTAACCAAATGACCAAGAAAAGAGATTTCTCGGGCAATTAAAATACATTTTTCTAAGTTGACTTTTATATTGTTATCCGAACACTCACAAAGAAACATGCTAAGATGCTGTAAATGATCATTTAAATTTTCCGAAGCAATGACAATATCATCGACATATATAACTAACAAATTTTTCAGTTCTTTTGAAAAGACCATATTCAAGCATCTGATAAGGCCAGCCCCACTATTAATTAAACCAAAGGGCATCCTTTGAAAAATATAAGATTGGCCCTGGTAACGGAATGCCGTATACTTTTGATCATTTTTGTGGAGTGGGATTTGCCAATAGCTGGCGGTTAAATCAAATGTGGAGAATATGCTCTTCCCTTTGAACTTCGTCAATAATTCCTGAATAGGTGATGGTATGTCATGCTCTGGGACAGTATGCTGGTTAAGTGTACGTGCATCCAGACAGACTCTAATGGATCCATCTTTCTTTTTGAGTACTACTAATGGATTCACATAAGACGAAGGGCTGGGATTAATTATTTGCCAGTCAATCATCTTATTAATCTGCTGTTGAACCTCTGCCTGGTATTGATAAGGAATAGGATAAGTACGCTGCTGGAAAGGCTCATTATCTTTCAAATTGATTCTATGGACATACACTTTTAATATACCAGGTATTTTGGAGAAAACACAACGATACTGGAACAACAATTGGAAAAATGGTTTATAGTATTCTGTGCCAATAATACATGAACCATCCAACTTAACTTTAATATTTACATCAACTGTTGTCTCCTGTATGGTCATTAATTGATTCATCTGACTATTACAATTGACTACAAGAGGGCAAATCTCCTCTTTACATCCAAAAGTTTCATCTCTGTAATTAATATAACAATTATTTAGAGTCATGAAATCCGAACCAATTATGGCTTCATGAATCAAACCTGGCATGATTAAAAAGATATGCTCAAATTTGCACAAATTAATTTTTAATGTAATAAAAACCTGTCTATTAGATAACTTAGTCTTCTTTCCATTAGCAAGTATTACCCTAACCACCTTAGTTGGTAAAATTGGAATAGATTGGTCAGCTGACTGAATTTTCAAGTAAGTTTCTTCAGACAACAAGGAAGCTTGACTGCCTGAATCAATTAAGGTGTTGACAACAATTCCTGAAATGATAATCTTTATCATGGGACAGTTGTACAAGATAGGTGGCTCAGACATTTTGCCAGGTTCCAAATAATCAATGTCAAGGTCTATATTATTGATAATCCACATCATGCTGTTCCCCATATGTTTAAAAATAGGGCCCCGAAGTGAGGAACGTTCCTGTGAGGTCCTTTTTAATTTAATGCCCCGCTACTTTTACTACCTTTTATATTTTTCTTTGGTATTGTTGGGATACCACTAGTAGAAGGCTGATTCTCATTCAGAATTCTACTCTTAACTGTTGGCCTACTGAGGTGGCTATTCTGTCTACCATAGGGATTCATCCTATAATATCCTTTTTCTCTAACTAACTTCCTCCTTCCCATATGTGACCTATCTGCGAAATTGATATTACTCACCATCGGATGGGTGTCTCTATTTACCCTAATTCTATTATCAATATTCCTATCACTGGTCTCTAACGAATCTAAAATTTCTACTACCTCTTCTATGGGATGTCTGTCAGCAGCAATCAAGATCTGCTCTATATGCCTCGGCAGATTATGGCGAATTATTCGCACAATTTGTGTCTCAGATAAAGGATAAGCTGTCAAGGTTTTCAATTTGACGGCCTAACTCCTGAAAAATTGAGTATAACTACCCTTATTTACATGATATCTTTCCTGAGATATCTGATATCTCAGGTTATCTTGGCAGTCTTCCCCCCCCAAAAACTGGCTAACATAAGATATTTGAAGTCTCCAAATGTTTCTGGTTTAATAAATAATGATTGCCACCAGTCTTTAGATGCTGCACACAAATGGTTAGCGGCAATAGCAATCTTTTCTATCTCAGATAAATGACATAAGGTGAATAACTCTTCCAGATTCTGGAGATACTCGTGTGGATTCTCCAGATAGTCACCTTTAAAAAATTTTATTTTTAAGAATTTTAAGGCCATGGAGCTATTACTTTCTGGCTCTAGCATGACTTTACTTCTAGCCTCATTTAATGGATCATATATTGATTCTACTGGATTAATTACCGTATGTAACTCAGATATTACTTGGTTATTATGACCATTATTTGTTTCCTTTACTTGAGTTTCAGATAAACCTTTACTTTGAACAACTTTTTTACTTTTTGTAAAATTATCCCTATTATAGTCTATAGCGTGCATTCGACTCTCTCATTCTAACTTATAGTTCTGCCATTCACAGTCTATTCTCTTTGAACTATCTTTTAGGCCTACATTTAAGTGTTTAATCTGTTGTTCCAATTGGTTAATAGTTTCATCTTTATCTATCCCGAATTTATCTTCTAACCTTTGATAGACTTTACTCTCACACTGAGTCATTAATTCCCCTATTTCATCTTGGAGATTATTATGTAATAGCTGTGCATTACTCTTTATTACATCATTAAAATTTTCTACTCTTCCCATAACTTGACTTAGCTCACTTTCTAGATTTTGATTAATCTCACCTTGGGTCAACTCTTGAGTTTCTAGTTTAGCTATTAATCTGGTAATCTGGCTCTGACATCCTTTCACTACATTGTCAGGTGCTAGAGTTATATTTTTAACTTCCTCTTTCAAATTACTAACTTCACTTCTAGCACTGTCTAATTCTCCCTTAATAGATTCAACTCTATCCTGAACTTCTCTTTGAAATACTACTGTTTCCTTTTGATAATTTCTTATTTCCTGTACTTCATTGTTTAATACAATATATTGACTTTTAAAGTCCTGCTGGATAGACTCAATCATATTTTCTGCCCTTTCAGAATTTGTTTCGATCTCTTTCCTTATTCTTATTTCCATCTTTTCAGAGGCCAATTTTGATTCTTCTACATGATTTCTCAAATCTTCCCTTAAGTCCTTTATCTCCTGTACTTGATTTTGAAATGTCTCTTTGATCTCCTGCATTTGATTCTCTAATTTAATATTTAAATTTTGTATCTGACTTTTCAATTCACTATTTGATTGTTCTAATTTACTATTTGAGTTTTGGATCTGACTTTTCAATTCACTATTTGATTGTTCTAATTTACTATTTGAGTTTTGGATCTGACTTTTTAATTCACTTTTTAATTCACTATTTGATTTTTCTAATTTTTTCAAGAATTCCTCCAATGTATTTCTCATTAATTGATCTGGCTCATTTTCATGCTTTCCCTTTATTATTGTGGCTTCTTCTGGGTTAGCTATATCCAAATCTTCCCCTTCCTCTTTTAATTCTACACTAAAATATGGAGTCTGTGTATCAGGGGATTGTAACTCTTGGGATCCTCCCAAATTCTCAGAAATACTATGATTATCTTTGTTTTCACTCATATTAAAATTCTAACTCTTTTAGTATTTAACAGTACTGAAATATTAGCAATGAACTATTAATAAATTTATCGATAAGAAATTATTGACAAGACATCCTGCCTCCATGCCTCTCCTACCAAAAACAATCTACACCAAAAACTATGCTCTGATATTTAATATCCCTAAAGCTCCAACATTAATTACTAAATATGCTCTTTTTTTTTCACATGCTTCTTGGTCCATATAAATCTCATTAGATATTATGTAATATAGCATAAGTGCCAATCACAAGACCAGACAAACAGATCATCATAAATGATAAAATCATTACAGTGTTTTATGGAATTGCCTACAGACCACAACATCATAAACTGACAACTTAATCATTTATTTTTCAGTGGCAAAAGATTAGATCATATAATAGATATTCACATAATATCTTATGGCTAAAACAATTCATTATTGGCAAACATTTTTAATCAATGAATAACTAACCCATTCAAGTGCAAACAATATTAATATTGACTTCAAGAAAAGTTTACTAAATTCCTCATGGCCAGCTATAGGCATCAAAGGCCCCTTTAGTTGGGCGGCCATTTCTAACCCAGTATTAATTTTTATAAATTTATTTATTTATTTTATTTCTAACCCAATTAATATTTTTATTAGTTTAGTTCATTTGCACTTGTTGTTAAGGCAACCCAAAATAAAAAGCAACATATCCAATAATTTTCCAATATGATCTAAAATACTTTTCATATAATACAATTGTACATTCAATTCTCTTAAGCCATGCCACGATTGTAATAACAACAATAATTGATCACTTATTAATTTAAAGAATAATTATAATAATATTAATCTCAGGGTTCTTTGTTTCATGTAAGGAAATGCTCGGCGGTATTGTGTTGTCGCATATGACTGGCGTTCTGGTCGGCTATAGGAAACATTTATTTTACTTAAATTCAATGTGTCTTCATCTCTCATATCCACTGCTATATTATTTAAAGAGATGATAATTCTATTCAATAATGACGTATAATTTTGAATAACACAGCCTTTTTTTTTTTTTTTCAGAATCTCAGTCAGAATAATAAAAAGACAAGGGTGCTTTTTGTGTCCTTCCATCATCCATGACAACACAATAATATAACTAAGATTTATTACTTAGACAATTTAACTAAATGGGAATGGAATAATGTGCAACCAAAGTTAATGGTTTGTGAATAAATTCATTTTTTTTTTCTTTACAAAAAGGTGAATGTTTAGTCTTAAGTTTTCAACTCCATAAATATTATCATTAAACTAAAATATAATGACATATTCCGATCTGCTCAACTTTATTTATCTGGTATATTAAGTTTTTAAAAATTTGGAATGATTTCGGACTCAAGAAAAGGTTTTGCAAATATTGTGCAAACTTATATTTAGCATATAAAAACAAAAAAAATGAATCTACAACAAATTTTAACAAGACTATAATTTATTATTATCACAAAAAAAAATATATGAACATTTATTCAATAATCCCATAGTAATACAAAAATATAAAATATAACTGACATTAATCTGTATACTCTCTTGGTTATGGACTAGAGGTTACTACTTCTTCTGTATGCAATCATATGGATTGACTAACTAAAAGTACATTTCATTACCAATACATTGTTTATTAAATTTTGGTAACCTTGTAGAAGCTTTTATTCAAAATTATTGACTAACTATTTTTTTTTGTTTGTTTTTTGTTTTTTTGTTTTTTTTAAATGATTAATCCCATCATATGCAATACGCAAAATATTAAATTTATTTCTAATACATTTACTTTATTTATGGTCTTTAATGGGATAACCTATTCTAATTATAGGCCAGTTATCAGAAGTTACACTTACCATCTTACATTTAACTTAATGCTAACTTAAGTTATGATACAAATTTTATTCATACGTATAATTTTAAATATGAGTATTATTTAATTACTAACCAGAATTAAATATTGCATTTGAATATTCCTTCAGTAAATAAGCGTTTTAAATTACGCAATTTTAATTACTTTCTCCATTGATTTACTTGTCAAATACTGGCAATATTTAGCAGCACAATACAGATATTGATCTTAGTTACTAACGCACTATTTATACTAAAGTGGATCTTGAGGAGCTAACACCTCCAATATAACCTTTATCTTGCCCGAACTTTCAAAATTAAGCACAATAATCAACACCTTCCATGGTGGAGCTATCTTTATTTTCACATGAGGAATATGGAATAACCACGAAGGTCTGTAGAGTAATCTACTACATTAAAATATTTTGGTGGTTTCTTGCCTCTTACTTGGGCATACAACGAACACACACCAAATACAATCCTCTCCTGGGATTTAAACGAATGAAGCATACTAAATGCTAGATAAATTCTTGATCGTCCTATCTATGAGAATCAATCACTTGGGCTATAAACATACCCGAACATTATATTTAAAATCTTCCCTCATGGAAAACAAAGCTTTTGGGGAGATCATTTTTCATCCCACAAAATAAATACATTATAATTATTACCTATGCGAATATTAAGCATATACCAATGCTATATCTGGGCAGAATAAGTAAATACACTGATTATAATAAACTTATGTTACCGGGTATACTTTGATCAACATCTGAAATCAATGGACATCATAGAATAAAAGTATAATAATTTTAATTTTAATAAAGGAACATTCAAAAATAGTTGGTAGCATACTATCTTAAACTAAATAAAGTGGATGTGTTATTTAAGAATAATTATGAATAAATTCCTCAATTAATACAGTATAAATTCGTTTCAAAACTTTAACAAGAAATATTTTGTTATAGCAATTTTTTTTTTTTTTTTAGTTACTTCTGATAATTTTCAATATTTATTTTACCCCTTAAATATCTAAATATTTTTCTTTTACATATCTAACATACAAAATTTCTACCTACAATTGTATGTAATAATTAAAACATATTTTATAGATTTTTTCTTTTGTGTTAAATATCAACTTAACCTATAATAATTATATTAAAACATACCTTTGTCATTACAAGGCTATTAAATATCCCTTGACCTTACAGACTTTAACCTATGTGATATAACAAAAAAAATACATATCTTTTATAACTTAGTTTTAAACAATCATTAATTAACAAGTGCATATTCTCTCATTAGAAAATGTTTTTCTGTTGAGCAATTGGTCCAGGTGAAGAGCTTTATCCAGTTGTATTTCACGAAGCAAGTTTAAAAACAATAAACGCATGGTATTATTTCCTCTAAATAAAAGTTTTCTCTTATTTTGTGCGTTTAATAAATTAGGTAAAGAAAAATATAGCAGAATTGAAGATTAATTCTTACTTGAATTAAACTGCTACAATTTTGGGATCCATAGAAAAAAAATAGACTTCTAACATAGACGAATATTTGACTATAGACGATAAACATACACAATATTTTTTTTTTTTTTAACGATATGTATACTTATTAGCTAGCTTACTTATGGACGAAAATGCGCAATTTTCCGAAAGATTATTATGATAATAACTGCAGTCAATTTACGTGTACAGGAAGTTTTAATAATTCCAACTGATGTATAATATAGTATATCATTTATTTTTATCATTAAGTCACTAAGATATTTGGTTTTGTTCATACTTTAGGAATTATAAAAATTTTTAACGGTAACTTCTCCGTAAGAATGCCCCTATATAACTTTTCCTATATTTACTCTGAGAAAGTTTATATTTTTTTTATTTTTTTTATTTTTTTTTTAAAAAATATACAGGTGCATAATTTAATCTTATTTATCATTATTATTATTTCCAGACAATTCTTGGTGAATAAAACATATTTTAACGTATGTAACTACATTACTTGTAAAGGCAGACAATATTGAGAAAGAGCGCGAAAATGTTTCTAGTTGATTTTTTTTGGTTTCAAATATTTCTTTCAATTATTATTTTTTCCTCTTTCTATACCAAGAAAATATCAATAAATGACATAAAGTTAATAAATAATTAATTTTTTCTTGGAAATCACTTCTTTTCCTTAATTTAGATATAATATAATTTTTTTGTGACTCTTTTAGTTACATCTGTCATTTTTGAACTTTAGCATGAGACAATAAATTTTTAAGTATAAAAGGTCTTTAAATAGGTAGATGGCACAGGAAATCAGGATATCTTATCAAAAAAATTTAGCCACGCATTATATTATTAAAATTTTACTTTGATTGCATTTATTTCTGCAAAATAAAATGAAAAAATTGAGTTACCAAATTTCAGCACTGTTCCTTCCTTGAAAACTAAAAGCAGACTATATTTTTTTTTTTTTTTTTACTTTAGCGACCTCTTACAGAAAAATAATCATTTGATTATAACATAAACAAAAGAAAGGAAAAACTTATTACAATCATATAGTTTTCAGTATTATTTACCTGGATTACAAAGTAATTTGACAATATAAAAAAAATAATAATAAATACATTAAATTAACAATCAGTGATGTATAATTCTTTAAACATTATTTTTTTTTTTTTTTACAAAAAGAAATTACCAGAAGTTATTGTGCTTTATGATAAGACACTCATCCACTCTCCCCTCTACCCATCCAAAATCAATTACTGTTTAGCTTTTATGCCATATTAATTTGCTCTAATTATTAATATCTCAATTAAATTATTCATGTTCTCTCTTTAAAAATGACATTGAGTTATTAAATCTATTAGTTATTCACCCAAAACATGCCAAAGTGAGTGAATAGCATACTTTATTAATCAATTATTACTATTGTTATTTTATCTTTTTATTTCTTTAAAGAATAGCATTGTTTTCCTGCAGAAATAATGCCAAGTAAACCAAGTGTCAATAACACTAGGTTACAATATATATATATTAAATTTAATATTTCCATTGATGATTATTATAATAAAGAATAGAAAATGAGAAGATAATAGCCATGTAAATAAAAAAAATTACCAATTATTGTTAATAAATTTTATTTTATTAAAATACATTTTTATTATGATAATGTATTTCAGTTTAACTCTTTTCTTTATTTGCAAAGTTAATGTATCATTTTTATGACTACATTTAGTAGTAAACTTACATTTATCACAAAATTTGTAAAAAATATAAGTGTAATGCAGAATAAAGATTTATTCAGTAAAATGTAAAGTATAAATGTTTATTAAATTAACACCAATAGTTGTTCAAAATACAGCACAGCAAAAAGATTAAAGCAAATACCCCTTTGCATGCCTTTTGTTTTGAAATAGAAAATGTAAACACATATTTGACCTCATTTAATATAGTATTTAACTAAAAATAATTATTGTATTCTAAATACTACTTTAAAATTAAAAAAACATTCTTAATTACTTTAAATTATATCCAAAAACAAACAACCCTCACTTGAAAATTATTTTATTATAGTTGTATTAATAATCTCAGAAAAGGATATTAAACTGTGAATAAAAAAAATTAACTAGCATTAGAGCTTCCATCTATTGTCTAAACCTACAAATATTAGCTTCAAAAATTGGACTAAGTATTCAAAAAAACTAGCATGACAGAAAAATCCATAAATATCGTGGAAAGGATGGATATTAAAAAAACTAAAATTGCTCAATGCATAATACTAAGTAAAAAGGAAAACAAAATCATTACTGTTCCCAAAACATGCTATAAATATATAATTATTTTTTAATTTGTATATATGCAAATAATTTATAAAAATGTTATTCATGTGATTTTGTACCATTAATATGTAATAATAGAATTGCCAAAGAAACCATATTTTTTGCACACATTTATAATTGATCAGTATGAAATTTTATAGAAATAGTTTAATATAGAGCAAATTTATTATTATTGTTTTCTACATCTTTTATATATGGGGAAGGGGTGTTGGAAACCGCTATAATAGTAATAATAAGCTATTACACATGCAAATGAATCTAAATCTGTACTCATACATATATAACATTTTAGATTAATTTAATATAATTCAATAAGCCTCTAGTGATAGTACTTGACAGTACATTAACAATAAATTTAAATTCTTATTTATTAGATAGATAGATAGATAGATAGATAGATAGATAGATAGATAGATAGATAGATAGATAGATAGATAGATAGATAGATAGATAGATAGATAGATAGATAGATAGATAGATAGATAGATAGATAGATAGATAGATAGATAGATAGATAGATAGATAGATAGATAGATAGATAGATAGATAGATAGATAGATAGATAGATAGATAGATAGATAGATAGATAGATAGATAGATAGATAGATAGATAGATAGATAGATAGATAGATAGATAGATAGATAGATAGATAGATAGATAGATAGATAGATAGATAGATAGATAGATAGATAGATAGATAGATAGATAGATAGATAGATAGATAGATAGATAGATAGATAGATAGATAGATAGATAGATAGATAGATAGATAGATAGATAGATAGATAGATAGATAGATAGATAGATAGATAGATTACTACAATTTATTTGATAATTATCAAATGTGCTGCTCTCATAACTTTGACACAAATCGCTTATTAAAAATATATTAATAATTTTTATTATCTTCAAATAATTATAAGTTAAGAATATTTATAACTTTGATAAAATATTCTCATATACAAAATGTTATATACAAAAATGTTATAAGGGATTAATAAAACTTACATGTGATACTACAAAAGTAAAATAGCAAAAAAAAAAAAAACATGCATTAAATTAATTAGTATATATTATTAAAACAGCTAAAAATATGAGAAAGGTTTGTTATTATTTTATTATTATCTAAAAATATATTTATGATAAAAATACTTTTTAAAATATTTTCTTTTATTATTAAGAACTTGCCACATAGCCATCAATGAATAAAATTATTATACTTAGTATCACATGATACATATAATAATTTTAATAGTCACTTTTTTTAAAAAAAAAAGTTTTTGAAGTTATACAAAGATATTTTTGAAATTAAATAATGTATTAAAATTGTATGACTTTTTAAATTTTACTTATTTTATGTTTTATCATATAATATTTTTAACCATTTTTTATTGCATATTATTTAAATAATGAATTTTCGAGAATAACAGTATATTAAATAGCAACATGTAATAAAAACATTTGTTGAGCGGACAGACTAGAATAAAATATTATTATAATCATCATTATCATAATTATTATTTCAGATTTTTTTCTTCACCATTAATAACAATGTAAGATTTAATACGCTTGACGTATATAGTGAAATTAAATTCTTAAAAATTGCATTAATATTTCTTAAGGCTAAGCGCTTTCAGAGCTTTCATCTCCATATTCATAGCCTTCAACCATAATAATTTATGCAAATCTATGTAAACTCATTTATATTGTCCATCTCTTTAAAATAGAAAAGCATGTATCCTTCCTGTTTATTGCCTTCATATCTCTTGCTATATACCATGCTTCTTTAACCTTCCTTTTGACATTTCTTTCAGTGGAAATTATTCTAGCACTTGCAGGTTCAAATTCATGATTAGCTGCTTTTTGGTGGTCCACAAACACTGAGCTACCTTTACTTGTGCTTAATACTCTTTTGTATAAGTACTTGTGTTGAGCCACTCTATTGTTTATAGTGGCCCGAGTCTCACCATAGTAAACTGCTCCACAGTTTGCCTGAGGGTATGTCATCTTGTACACCACATGCGGTTTTGATTGTAGGTCAATTTTGTCCTTAGAATTGTTAACAATTCTGTTGATGTTGGGAGGGGTTTGAAAACCTACTGTGAATTTATTCTGTAATTTTTTAACTAGTTCTCTTGCAATATTAGGTATGTATGGCAGACATATATGTTGTTTTTTGTCCTTGCTTGGTTTGGTTATATTTTCATAAAATGTTTTGATTCTTTTATTGATGGTTACTAAATCATAACCAACCTTCCTTAGATCATTAACATACTGGTTGATATTTATTCTTCTTTCCTCTTCATATTTACATAAATGGTAATTCCTGAACAAAAAGGCAGAAAGCCCTGCCAATTTGTGGACTCTTGGAGTTTTAGATTTAGTATGGATGTATCCTCTAATGTTTAATGGTTTGACTTTCATACTGTAATTAAAGCATCTGTGCATTCTCTTTATTATTAAGTCCAAGTAATTAATTGTATTCAACTCATTCTCCTCAGTGCAGTTAAATATCAAGTTGGTATGTGTCTGCAATTTATCCTGAATGGCTGTTATTATTAGTTTAGCTGCTGTGATGAAAATGTCATCTACATACCTAGAATAAATTATTCCATGTGTCTGTTCTTGGAATTTCGATATAATCTGTTTTTCAAAATAACTGATTACAATACTAGATACAATGCCACTCATGGGCAGTTCCATGGGCCATCCATTATTCATTTTATACCATTTGTTTTCAAACGTTGTGAGTATATTCTCATCTAACCATTTCATAAAGTCAATGATACATTCTATCTTTTGTTCAGGACAGTGATTATTTTGATGCTCTTCTTTAATTATTCTAATTGAACCTTTTCTGTTTATTGATCCATAGAGTTCAGATATATCCATGGCTGCTATTTTAAATCTGTTATTAATTGCTGCATCTTTAATTAATAGTGTATTTGCCAAATCCTATTAAGTTTATTAACTATGAATTTATTAATTTTGCTGTGTTTGCATAATGTACACCTCCAAAGTCAAGCATTAGTCTTAATGGAGTCCCTTTTTTATGCATTTTAACATTTGTAAACATCTGTGTTTGTGATGTGGCAGATGGATATATTCTATTATATTCAGCTTGATTGATCCCTTTATTTTTATGTTTGCATAGGATCAAAGAGATAAACTTTTCTCTGTTCATTCTATTATTAACTTCAGCTATTAACTCAAAGCCTAATTTTTGAATTTGTATTCTCATCTTTTCTTTATATTCCTCTTCATCCATTATTATAAAGCGATTGCCTTTGTCCTCTTTAAGACAAATAATTTTATTTTCATTAACGAACTTTTTTGCATTCTTAACTTTATTGTTCCAGCCATTATTTTCAGTATTCAATTTCTTGTCTCTAACGATCCTATTAATCTCATAAATAACATTATCTCTCATCGGATAATTTATTAGAGCTGCTTCTGTGTCTGCTATTATTTCCATTTTGGGTTGATTCCATCCTCCGCCTACGAATTTTGGTCCAAGATTCAACATCGATCTAATTTCAGCCGATGGTCTGACAGACAAATTAACATACATGTCTTCTATTCCTATATTAGTTAAAACAACATTTTGTTTGTTAGCCAAAAACTTCAATTTATTTAGGAATTTCTTCTCTAATCTTTTTTCAATATTATTACATTAATTTACAATCCATTGCGGCTCAGGCGTTATTGACATTATCTTAAACAGACGTTTCTTATTATTATTTAATGCCTTGTTGCAATTGCCAATAATCCAGCTTAATAATTTACACTGTAAAACACGAGTGACAACATCAACATTATGTATAGATCTATTTACTCTAATTCTACAGCAATTGGGTATCACATTCGCTTGCTTACAATTTTGCAAAAAATAAACACGTTGCTGAAAAGTTCTAATTAGCGTGTCTAATTTTAGACAAACTCTTTCATTATAATGCATATCCATAATATTGTAATTTCAGATTTTTTTCTTCACTATTAATAACAATGTAAGATTTAATACGCTTGATGTATATAGTGAAATTAAATTCTTAAAAATTGCATTAATATGGTAAACTTTATTCAGGCTCAAAAAAGTTCCATAATTTATATGTAAAAACATGAAGTTTTAGATACAATTTCATACATGATATTACATATGCAATAAGAGTTTACCATATTGTTTATGATGAAAAAATAAAGATTATTATCTAACAAGTTACATCTTACAAATTAGGTTTACAAAAAAAATTTTCACTGTGGTATTAAGAATAATACATGGAAACATTTGATAGTATTGTTGAAAGCATATATGGGGTGGAGGGGTTAAGTTGGTATTAAATTAGTATATACATATATATAAGTTGGGTTTATTTGATTAAGAGTATTATAGTTTTCATGGCTACTTCTCATTCATTTGTTACATAAATTACATGGGAAAAACATATTTGCAGATACAATTTGATAAACGAAATTCATATGCAATGTTATAATAATATTTGATGTGTCAATATGATTGGCTAAGAGGAAACCTCATGTCCATCTAGGTGTAGTATTTATGTGGAAGCTCAGTCATAGTATCTTTATTATTCTGTGATATCAATAGGTATTGGACATTTCAATCATTGGTTGATAGGTATGAGTTCATGATTATTATTATTATTATGGATTGACATATTTAAATTATACAATATATATATATATATATATATGTATATATATATATATATATTTATATATATATTCATATATATATATATATATATATATATATATATATATTCTGAATAAAAATAGTTATGATTAGCAATATTTTTTACCAAATAAAAATGAACTAATTAAAAATTTTAATTTAAATAAACACTTTATAAACTTTAATTATAATATTGATTTTTTGCTTAAATAAGTGCATTAGTAGTGTTAAAAATATTTTAAAAATCTTGTCATTATTGATGAAATTAATTATGTCACTTTTTTATTTTATATATATATATATTTAAAAAACTGCAACTTATTAATAAAAATTTAAATTGAGAAATTTATCTTTTTAAAAAAAATTGATTTATTTAAAAGTTATGATAACACATCTGTCTGTCAAACTATTAAATTATGATTCAAATCTGACTTAGATGAGCCTTGGAGTTTTTTCAAATCACAAACTTACTTATATTTTTTTCTCAAATAGATAGTTAATCATAACAAATTTACTATCCATTTAACAAAAATTGGTAAATTAGTATTTACTTCTTAACAATTAAAGTTAATATGATTAATCAGATGAGTGTAAATATGGTAGTTGTAAAATCAAAGCAATAATACAGTAATATGGGATCGTTTTCACCTGGAAGAAAACTATCATATTTCTAGGGATGTGAATTCCATGTATAATTTTTATTGAGTGAAAAATTCATTTAAAGTATGTGATATCAAATGTAATAAAATAAAGAAGCAGTAGTGTAGACTTATCATGAATAATAAAGTTATTGCCAAAATATATGAATACAAAAAAATTAGTAATTTACAGTTTTAAGCAGTAATAAACCAAAATCAACTTAAAGTTGCAATAATTTTAATTTGATTTTTTATAGTTTATAATATTAATAAGAAAGAGATTAAATTAAAGAAAAATTATTTTATATAAAGAACTGCCATTAAGAGAAAAATCAAGAATACAAGGATATTCAATAACAATAACAAAAGTTATATGAACTATTAATGCTTTTTTTTAAATAGTTATTATTGCCTACATAAGTCTAAGCTGTTTGGCATGGTAGTAGAATATAAACATTTGAGCTAAATATTTCTGGATAAATTTTCATTTGAGACAAGCAAATAAAATTTCACTTTGGTCAATTGAATAGAACTATTATTTGGGTGCTTAAACACTTATGAAATTGTTTATTTATACACAGGAAAGACATATTAATCTAAAATTTATGATTTCAGAACTTTTTGGATTTATAAATTCTTCAGATTTCAGAAGTAGGTTTTTGCTTCTTTCTGGTAAATTTAAATTCTGATAAGATAGAAAAATGTGAATGTTATTGCAATTGGGTTTATATTTTATAGATATTTATTGAATGCTTTTTCACCCATTTTGTTTATAAATATATATCCAAAGTAATCTATTTATTGTAATATTACTAATCTTAATTAATCTTTATTGCATATATTTTACCATTAATTCCATTTTTAGTGGGGAAAAAACTGTATCTATTTTTTTTACAAAATTTATTAAAATTTAAATTCAAAAATTAGAAGCCATTTAATAAATAAAATCTCAATTTTTCAAATATAAAAGGAAGAAAGTAATAAAGGAAGATAAGAAATCAAAATAATATATTTAATTTCAGCAATCAAGTTTTAAAAAAAGAATTTATTAGACAAAAATTATTTTTAAAAAATCTGTATATTAAAGATAAATTTCATTAAGCATAAATTCAAAAAATAAAAACCTTGTTTGAAATATAATTCAACTTTTAATTACAAAAAAACAACAAAAATATAATAGATGTTTTCATTTGATATCAGTAAATGTTTAGATGACTAATTTGTTGATACAAAAGTAATATACTCACATAAAATTTAAATGTTAATATTATGTGCATATTAAGAAACAAATATTAAATAATTTTACAAAAAAATAATAGGAAACAAATAAATTAAGATAAATTTATTTTTATATTTTTAACAAAATTCTATGTTTGACAAGCCTTAACATGTATTTTCACCTCTGTATTATAACAAAACCCATTACCTCTCACTAGACAGGTGTACACTACCGAATATGTATATATGATGTATCAATATACGTGCCTATGTATTTTTATTTGATTAAGTGGTTTTGACCTAAAATATTATTATTCAAAACTTATGGATTTATTTTCACAACTGTAATATATCCCCAATGTATATTTATGGTCATCTGAAGGACACCAAGTGCCAATCCTCTACGAATATAAGAATTATGTGAAGCGGATATATTACCAACAACAATACTATTTACGTAATGTGAGAAAGGTTTTGGTCATCAGCTAGCTCAGTCTCATGGTCAGGTGGCATCACAGCCAGGAGTATCTATGAATGGGGTTAAGAGTTCTTTCTCTTTTTTTTTTAAACATAAAAAAATAACAACTAGATAAATGGATCTATAAATAAATAAATAATCCAACACTCTACTTTCTTTGTATATTTATTTAATATTATAAAAAAATGTATTTATTACTCTGTCATTTTAAGTTACACACATACATCATTCTTTCCAATAGATCTCTCATACATATCTCAAGTAGTGAAGGTCGATACTACAAAAAAGTTTGTATCACGTGACTTTCGACACTAATTACTTTATTACATCCATAATGGAATAAGGCTTTAAGGAAATCTTATTAAATTAGTTCATATGTCACCTCCATTATTATAGTAAGTAAAACAAAAGAATTTCCTTTTCATAAAGAAACATAAAATCATTAATTAAAGTTCTTTACCTGACTCTTCCCGGGAAGTAGTAGAAGCAGATTTATTTACTTATTAAAGTTTCATTCCACAGGTAAATTAGGCAATTCAAGACAATGATTTGAGATCTTCATGTCTGTTGGCTGATGAGGTTTATCCTGATTTCATGCTGGAATTATGTGTTGTTTCAAGGTATCATGGTTTTATTGAGGCAGCTGCAGCAGGTTGAGATTAGGGGCTTGAATCCAATGCAGCTTCTCTTACCCTGACATTTCTTTTGAAGTCACCATTATATAAGCTAAATATTAAAATCCTTTTAGGTGTTCAATGTTGTAGCTCTGCCAGAAAAAGATAAAATGCATTCTGGATGGCTCGCTTTTATAGCCCCCTCCATTTGTTCTAGAAGCTTCTTTTTTATCTCACTTTCGATTTTCAATGTGGATTAACCACATCTGTTAGACGTGTAAAAACTTGTGTCATAGCTTCTTTTGTAATGTAACAGAAAATAGAATCTCATTCTGTCAGAAACCTCCAGTTTTTAAAGCATGAAACAAAATTTCGTTTCTCTCTTTTCACTACTTAATTCATTCATACATGCATTTGTCACACGCACATATATATCATTTAAAAATGACAGAGTCCCTCTCCCCACGTTTGTGTGTTTGTAACCACCACCATGTAATAAAAAAAAATTATATATATATATATGTCTACATATGTTTACTGATTAAATAATATTATTTGTGACTGGGTTCAAACCCATTCTGTCACAGTATATTACTGATAATTGGTGAAGTTTAAGTACTTTAATTAATATTTTACATTAATAACTATTAACATTGCTCAAATTCTATTTTAATTAAATTTTGATTCATTAATTCATTGAAATAAATTCATGACAGTTGAAACAAATTATTATTTTTTGCAGAATCAATGAATGTTTGTTTATATTCAGATGAATTAAAGAATTAACAAAAGTTTTTGAATAATAAGTAATTGGATTAATGGTATTCTCCAGTTCTTCTTACATATTTGAGACAAAAGTAAAGTTAAAAGCAATGTACTTCTCTAGTGTTAATGCATAATTCTGAATTTAAAAAATGTATATATAGTTTCTACTTCATGTTTATATCTAATTTTAAAAAAGCAATTGATTTACCACAAACATGTTTTTGCATGTCATCACAACTATACATAAGTTAAAAACTTTAAATTTTCTATAGACAATTTATCAAAAATCATCTCCTAAGTTATAGATTGTATAAAGCATGGATAATGAGAATGATAATCATTCACACTAAATTATTTAGACTTATTAAATCATTGTAGAATGAACTCATACAAACATAAGAATAAGATAAACTGAGAATATGTTGATTTAATAAATTAACTACATATTTTCAATAAAGATAAAACAAATTAATACCACTACATCTTGGTTATGTTTACATTCTGTTGCTTTAATTTGTACCTTTGTCAAATGAAACAATAATTTTATTTACTTCTACTATTATCAATTAATTATTCAATACATTAAGTACTATGAACTATATGACAAATACTTCAGATTCACTCATATTACAACTTAAATGTTAATACATAAAAAATATATATGAGGGTAAAGCAAGGAAGATTCTTTATTATTTTTATGCAAAAATGTTACTCATTTTGGACAAGATGAGATTATCTCTTATCCTGATTTTTCAAAGCAAATAGAAATAACTACTCTCTATATATAAATGAATAAATTATTGCCTTACAAATTTGCAGATTATGTACATTTTAACATTAAAGCTTCTTCAAATTTAAATAATATTTTTACTAAGATTATTTTACTTATGCACATCTTTATTATTACCTTCCTTACATATATGTTAAATCTTATAACTTTTTACTTGCAAATTTGTAGTTTTTTTTTTAATTATTGATTTAAACTATAGTTCACTTTCTTGTAAAGGTTAGTTCTATATTCAAGTGTGATTTGTGTATCAGTATTATTATAAGATATTGTTATTAATAAGTTAATTTCCATTAATTTTGTAAATAGACACCAGCATATAATCGCAGTCAATCAATTCTGCGCTGGGTAACACATTCGTTTGTAAACAGGCACTGTTTAAATCTTATTCTGGTTATCAAAATAATACTCAATAGTAATAATTTGCTTTAGTACTTCTTGAGATTGAAAGGTGAAGTTTTTCTTGTTGAAATTATTAGGCGTATTGTGTCAGAACTTAGTGATAAAAGATGTTGATATTATTTTATAAGATTAAATTTACTAATTTCAGCAACGAGTTCTTAAACTCATATTTAGGTGAGATAAGGTAGGCACTACATTCTCAACGAATAATTTTTTCACTTGAATTTTGGAAATGGTCTTACTTAACCATCGAATCCCCCCCCCCCATAACAAGGTCAGAAGCAAATTGCCAATTTGCAATGAAATGATTTTTTTCAAAACTTTCTCTGGTCCAACTTTTTATTTACTAAAGTCCTTAATTATCTTGTGCTTTAAAAACAATGCATCGTTTTCCAAATTATAGATTTTTATATTTTTTAAATTTATATATATATTTAAAAATCTTTAACTTTAAATACGTATTGCATTATTAAAAGACTATTTTGTACAATTAATTGGCTTTTATTACATTACTATTTCCACTGTAGCGAAAATCTATTAAGCATATATATTTGTCAATCATATCATTTACTTGACCAAACTTACTAGATAAAATAAAGTTATATGTATTCAAAATCAAATCTTACTTCTATTATAAAGGTTCTTTCATTCTGTAGTTTTTACATGCATAGTACAAATTTATATATCTTGTAATGTTACAGAAACATTAGATATTTAAAATAGTTTCTAGTTTCAGCCAGTAATAATTATGGAAGACACACTTCCCACTTTTGAGTTTTGTTCATGAGTCAATGAGATAGCTAAGTGGCCTAGAAACTCTTCTTTGCTAGTTTGACCTAACACAGACATTTTTAGATTTATATTTTCCTTTTATAACTTTCTGCCTATTTTTGGAGTGTGTACAGTCATCTAATTGTAACTATAAGCATTATGACTTTATTCGTGATTGTCATAATAAATATATAATTGGGATTAAAAGTAAAGAATTTGAAAATGAAATGCATGGATAAGATAATAGACAACTATTAGTGATAACATTGAAAGGGTTAAACAGTTAAAATTGAGATTAGTTGAATATATCAAGTTAGTTGAAGCTTTTGACTTAATTTTAAAATATTGTAAAAGACCTAAAAAAGGTTCATGTTTGAGATAAAAAGAAGGTAATATACTATGTTTAAAAGTATATTGAAAAAAAGCTACAGATGAGATAATTTAAACACAGGGAAACTTCCATCTTGCAGTAGAGTGATAATAGTGGAAAATGATGATGAGAGTGTCTAATTTCTCTAGAGTGAAAATATTTTCTATATTTTAACTTTTTTTTTTGAAACATCATATAAATTTCAAAGAATGCCTGTATTTGTCAATTTAGTCTGAAGATAAGAAATTAATATAAAATAGATTGAACTAACAATTAAGCAACATATAAAAAAACGTTTTTTTCCTATTCAGACAGAGTACACGATTTGGAATTGAATATGAGTTTCTTTAAATAATCGTAATACTTATCCCTGAGTTGTAAAATCAATAAATTCATAAAGAAACAAAAGTTGTACAGGAAAACCCGTAATAACTTAGAAAAAAATGTGCTGAATGTACTTGAATTAAGATCTCTGCCGAAAGTCAGCGAGACAACATTACGTTCAAATATCTATCGTTTGATCAGCTGTAGCTTGCTATTGTTTTCGAAACTGAGTGTCAAGTGTACAAAAATATATACAACCTTAAAAAAATTAAGTAAACAGAAAAATAGTAGACTATAATCAGTTAATAGCACTTGATCACCATCAGTGTTAGCTTGGTATTGCTATCCATTTTAAATGCTGAATAAATAACTGAGTAAATTGATGTTATATATACGTATTACAATAATAATAATAATTATAATAAATGTATTTTGATTTTAATGTCTATTTATTAAAATGATAATAATTAATCATATTATTACTACTGTTTTTAATTATAATTATTAACTAATGTAAATATAAATACTTTCTTAAAAATAATTTTAGATGTTTTCCACAAAAATAATTATATTTAAAGCAAGAAAGTTTTGCATATCTCTTTTGCATTTTTTCCTCTTTATTTAAATGAAGGTGAATAACAAATAATAAAAATTGCAGGCCTAATGACAAAAGGCAAGTTAATGAGGCTACGTAAGACTTCTCCCACTTACTCTAAAATGAAGCCTTATTTATTCTACAGTTTTAATTTAAAGATAAATAGATGTGAGATAGACAGTTGGATTTATTTACCTGCGTAGATGGTATTTTTATAAAAATAGATAACTATTAAATAATTAATAAGATCTACTTTGAGCAATAATAATTTTTTTAAGTAATTATTAGCTATTGAGATTATTATAATTATTTTTAAAAACGTTTTAAATTCGAAATCAAAGTTTAAACTCTGAATTTGTTTTAATTATAAATAAATACATATTTTACTTTAATAATTTAAAGTTGTAATTATAAATTTATTAAACGCACATTGATTACGTAAGTAATATTTACTGAGGCTGTAACCTCGAGAATATGCGTAAAAACTCAAAAGAATATCTATTTAAGGAATCAAAAATAAATTTCACGGTTTGAGGAAAAATTTAAATATATCTATGTTCTACTGAAAGTAAGTGATGACATTTTATTTATAATTATATGTTGGACTATTTCCACAATCTAGTTAACTTATTAGATGTTTTTACAAAAAGCCAAACTTTATTTAAACTTTTTCAAATACATTCAACAGTTACTAATAACATATAAATGAGTGTATAACACAACCTTTTCGAACGGTATTATTCCCATCCTTCTTTAAGTATTGCCGGTCGGTCTAGTTACCTGCTAGCATGGAAATCAACAAATAATTTTTTAATTTAGTATTCAAAAATCTAAATAGTTATCCTTTTGATTTTTATGCTAATACTGTCATTTGTCAAGTTAGCAACAACTGAAGAACAGAGAATAATATCACTCAAAAAAGACTGTGCTATTTACTAAAGTTTTTACTACTAATACTACTAGGATTTATTTGAAAAATATTGAATAAAGTTTATTTTTCTTAAAGTATTTAACTTTAAAAATAGATAAAGGGCATAGTCCAATATATAATTGTATTCACTTGATCTCTTCACAGACAACATAAAACTTTCACTCTATACTATATGTGTTAATTAACATAATATAATAGCAAACTAGATAGCTCTTGTCAAGCGTTGGTAGCCTAGCGATTAGCATAGCTGCCTTTCCAGCAGCTGACCCGTGTTCGCTTCCCGGTCAATGCTTTGACATATAAAAAAAAACTAGCTAGTACTTTTCTTCTCAAAAATAAGTTTATTAAATAAACTAGAGTACAAGAAATAAATAGATGAAATCTCTAAAGTAGGTATTTGAGTATAACAGTTATCTTCAAATAATTAACAGATTTATTTTTAATTTATTCAGTTTGTAATCTATCATTGATCTTTTAACTCTATTCCCTCTTTCGCTCATTTGATTTTAAATTAATGACAAGTTTTCAAATGTAAGTTCACAGTTAGCTTCAATATTATATTTTACTTTTAAAACAGTTTTAAGTTTTATGATTAATAAATAAAATAGTTTTACACTGCAGATAAGTGAGAAATGAAATACTAACTCTGCAACAATAGATGGTGAAAGGTAATTTTTTTAAAAAACTATGATAAAATCAATTTAATTAAGAAAATGCACTCTAGAATAAAATTTTGGTTCACCCATTTGGGGATTGAGATATCATACCAACATCATAATTTTGATAAAAGTTGAATGTCCTATAAAAGGCTTCATAGTAAAATCGAACAAAGACTATAACTTATGAAATATACAAAGTCTATCTATTAAGTTAAATGAAATAATATATTTGATTGAACACGTGAAGGTTAATCTGAATATTTTATCAGAAGCTAAAAAGAAAAATTACAAAATGTTAGAAATTGTAATCATTTTTATAGAGATGTTCCAAAAGACAAAAGAGTAACCAAGAATATTAATATTTATTTATGAGAATATAAGAAAGCATAATGCTCTATTAATAAAAATAAACATGTTCATATATGGATAGAAAATGGGATTTGTGGAGTAAATGTGATAGTCTATAAATATTAAATATTACAATATTTTTAAATAATTATATAATGAAATTATAAATGACTAGAAAAAAATGCATAATTTTGAGATTTTAATAAAAGAACAAGTTTAAAAAAAGAACAAAACTAAGATAATATGAGACAATACAATAAATAATAATGGATAACGAATCAGTAGGGAAAAGCAAAATAGTTTAAGATTAGTAAGTAGTTTTTTTATCAATACTAAGTTAATATATTCATCAAAAGGATAATAATGTTATATTTAAAAATTAATTACAAAATACAGTAGTAGAGAAATAAAAATATAACTTATATGGTTTATAACATAAGTGTATAAGTTATGAATTAGATAAAAAGTCACAATTAATTAATTATTTTGAAACTATAGAAAACATAATTCTAAAATTATTATTTAAAAAAAACATATTAGCAGGATATTAATAGTAATAGAATGAAAATATGGTAGTATATTAAATATATTAATTAATAAAACAAGTGAAAATAAGTTTATATATATATATTTTTCAATATTTATTTATCTAAATAAAAAAAAAAAGTTTTTTGAGTTATTAACTCTTAATTTTAATATTTGTAATAATATATAAAGTCATGTGACATCTGACTTGTTATTATTACTATTATTATTTTGCTGTTGCTTTAGTAAATTAAAGACTAAGCCTACTAATATATGGAGTATCTGAATTAAGTTCACCCATATGATTTTTCAGTTGGAGAGCTGACTTAAAGACATGTAGATGTCTAAAAGTTTCAGATCTTCTTCTAACAATTATCTTTTAGATAAATGCTTTGTTGAGTTGGTTTTTAGATCTAATGTCCCAACTCCTCACTGAAGAGACCCATATGTCGAAACTGGTCTGGGGATGGGGACAATCCAAGATAAAAATGATTTGAATGCCTTCTCTTGTAGTACATTTATCATAAATAAAATAAAAAACTTGTTTAGAGTTATTAACTCTTATTATATATATATATATATATATATATATATATATATATAAAAAAAATAATTCAAAACACATTGTAAAAGAATTTTCTTATATTTGGATGCCATACAAACAATGAAATTCAAAGAATGATTAGAAATTTAGGATAAGAAAAAAGAAGATATAGTACTCCCAATTATAAAAAATAAAAAGAATTGAAATATTATTTTGTAAGGTTTTAAGAAAGAAAGATGTGGAATTTAATAAAATGGATGAAAAACAATCTATACAACTGCTAGAACAGCCTGTAACTAATGATTGTAGTTATAATAATATGTAAATCATTAAAAAATAAAAAGCTCCTGATCTTTTTGAAGTTACATTTGAATTAATAAAAATGAAATCAACATGCTGTTTGATTAATTGACAATGTTATTCCAAATGAAAATGATATTTTTATTGAATAATGGAATATAATATATTATAATAGTTCATAAAAAGGGTAAATAGATAATTATGAAAAGTGTGGCTAATTAATATAATTAGTTTAGTTGAACATATATGAAAATTCTAAAAAATATAATTAAATATGACTATATAAATTTGAAAATAATCCAAAACTAGTCAGGTTTCATAGATGAAACATCCTTTCTATAACCCAAATAATAATAAAAAAAGTAGCAACAAATCAAGAGATTTGATTTTTATATATAGACATTAAAAAGGATTAATTTAGTATCCATCTTAACAAGCTCTTAGAAATACTGAAATTAACTAACTTAAACTTAACACTTATTATACAACAATACAACAAAAATAATAGGAATTAATCACAAAACTAAAGCAAGGATGCTGCATATGCGTAATTTCCTTAAAATATATTTACACTAAACCCACACCATGCTGAAAAATAAGTATAAGGAATTGAGATATTATTTAAATAATAAGACACTTTGTACATTGCTTATAATGATTATCAAATAGAAAATGCATCCTATAATTAAATATAACAAAATCAAAAGTATGTATAATGGAGGAACACAATAAGATTTAATGTTGGAAAATGATATAAGTATCTAGATATAAAAAATACACACAAAAAACATATAAACACACAAGAGAATCAAACATACTGAGTAGAACATTTATAGCAATAACAAGTAGAATATTATGGATTAAAAATATATCAAAAGTTAATAAATAATTTTGTGAAAAATATCATTTCATATAGTAATAATGTATAGTAGGTAATGAAACACAAACAGAATTGATGATTACAAAATAAATTAAGAGTAATGATCTTCAGAAAGTCATAAGAGAAGTACAAGCAATAAAAATATTAATAATGTAATGAATATTGAACTCACTATATTAAATAAAATCAAAATGAGACAATAGTAATAATATAAAAATATGGAGAGTTTTGCATGTAAGATTACTGATACATATATTAAATTGTCACAACTGAGGAAGAGTGAAAACAGTGATTAAAAGGGATTTTAAAAGAAGAAATAGATGGAGAAATTTGAAAAAGGTATTTTCAGAAATGTTATGAGCTGACAAAAAAATATATTGATTAGAAATCATAAAATTTTAAAGAGAGTTATACTATAAAAACTTATTTTACAATTTTCTAGTAAGATGATGTTTTATTTAATATAGAATATACTCACAGCATAAAAATTTAAATAATGTAGAATCATGACATATTAGTTGAGCAGAAATTTGTTTGTTTATTACCTAGGATTTAAATCTAAATAAAACTTGTTTTTTTATTTAGCTCATATTTTCAGTTATTTTATGAATTTTTTTATGAAAGATGTTTTAAAAAGCATATTATTCCTACTACAAAGTAAACAAAAGAGACACTTAAAAAACATTGGCAGTTAATTGTTAGCTGGCCAAATTTAATTGATTTAACTTAGGTGGATGTATTATTAGAAGTCATCATTTCAAATTCAAAAGATGATCAAAGTATCCTTCTCTAATTTATTAAAAAGAATTTTATTAATTTATTTAGTAGGATTTTGATATTCTTTCACAGATCCATATGTTATTATTAACCAGAGCTACAAATGGTTTAATCTTTTTACAGTTTTAAAATAGCATTCAATCTCCCTTTGTCTTTGAACTTTTATCATTAATTCATTTTGCCAATCAGAGAAAGCAATATGTCTCTTACTAGTCAAATTACTAACAATATACTGTTGTTTGGGAAAAAAATCAAATTTATTTTATTAAGTGTAAAAAAGTTTTATGTAAATCTGCAACACTTTCTTTAAAAATTTAATAAATGGCCATAAATTTATCTTATGATTTGCTAACTTAGATATCTGAAATTTTCATTAAGGATATTCATAAAGTATTTTTATTTTCTAGATTTTATTCCTCTCTTCCAGTTTAATGGTTTACTGTAAGAAGAAAGATAAAAGCAGGTCTTTTTTATTTTAATTCAAATGGTAAAAAATTAAATTTTACTTGTATTGATAATTTTTGCATACAATTTTATATTTCCAGAGCATATTATTTTCATATTGTACATGATGTATTTTGAAATATTCTAAGTTAAATTTTTCAGAATAGCAATATATCATATTTTCATATTTTAAAATAGTATGTTTCCCTTTTTACATATGAATTAATTATTTATAAATGTATACTATGTTACAAGCTTGATAAGCTGATGTACATTTTTATTATGTATTTTATACTTATTTATTGCCTAATGTTAATGGAGCCATATTTGGCATTATTTATTACTATTTATCATCTTTCACATCCATTAGATGCCATCTTTTGTTAGAGATAGTACATTTAATCTTATGTTAAGAGATAATAGTGTTAGTCTTTTTTATTATTTTGCTAGATCACTTTTCAGAAGAGAATTTTATCATTGTATCTCTCTTATTGTTTTTGGACATGTGTAATTTTAATATGATGTCAAACATCATAAATAACTTGTTGGAAATTTTATTGGCTTATTTGTTAAATTTTGTTATGGTAAATATGTATTTCAGTTTACCTGTAAACATATTTTGATTATATATAGATAATATTATTGATGTTATTTTTAAATAGCACCTCCTAAGAAACTTTTCACAAAGTTTCAAGTGGCAATGTTTGATAAAACAACAACAAACAAACAAACAATTATTGCTAGATACATATTTCTGTCAATAATTAATATCATCAACAGCCTGGTTATTAATTGAGATTCTCACTAAAAATGCAATACAATTTCTATTTAACCTCAGTTACTATTCAGTTTGTATATTAAATTTTGGATATACATTTAATAATTAAATTAAATTCTCCTTTATATTAACTTAATAAGGTAGCTTTAGTTAAAATATTATTAAATTTACATTCAAACATTAATATCAAATTGAACATTATGATTAAAGTTAAACAGAATTTGTGGGATATAAATTAGTTTCCATGTTGCTGATAATATCAATTAATGACACAAACATATATATATATATATAAAATACATATTTTGCGGGTTCATCCATGTTAAAAACTTTTAATATCAATTTACTGACGTTTCGACTTGGTCACACAAGCCATCCACAGAGTTATAAATATATATATATTAGAATTAATTAAAATATTTTTCATCGAACATTATTGCTTGAAAATCTGTGGAATATTTATCTATATAACAAATGCATTTTTCCTCAAATGAATGTACATAGGGTTTTTTCTTAAATATAACAAACTTCAGACTAACAAGATAGTAAAAATTGAAATAATAATGATGTACTCTGTGTTAATATTAAGCATTTAAAACATTATGCTTTAACTTTTAATTAGTTTGAAATCTGGTACATAAAATAAAAGAGATAAATTATACTGTGATGCTAGCAAATGGTTATGATGCCTGTTAGAAAGTAATGATCATAAGCAATGAAATAAGTTTCCTAGAAGAGCTAATTGGTAATAATATTTTGTGATGATAATATTATTTATATGGAAATTGATTGTCTAAATAATTAAACACTGTTTGATGGGTAATTTGTTTGTATATTTTCGACTTTAGCCTTAACATATTAGGTTTATTATACATTGAATTATTAATTGATATTAATTCTTGAGGAAAGTGGCAATTTGCAGTTGTTTTCAATTGTGCCTTAAGCTTTTTACTGTAACATTTAATACTTAACATTTGAAAAGTATGTATATGTAATGCATCTGAATTTTGATATATAATAAAGGAATTTATATGTGACATTGTGGTGCTCACAGATGGCTCTATAGAAAATTAAAATCTAGTGTTTATAAGCCTTGAAAAATGCATTGAGATTAGTGATTGTGGTGCACAAAAATCTATTAAGCTGAATGAAAAAGCAAAAACATTAATGTAAGAATAATTGTAAACTTTTTAAAGTATATCAAAGTACATATGTAAAATTTATTACATAGATTTATAAAATTTAAAACAAAATTATATATATCTTAATTTTAATATAGATAAATGATGACTTCATAGTATTATTTCCAGGAGCTTATATGTAGTAAAAATATAATAGTTAACTAACTGATGTTTTTGTACAATAACAAGTACTTCCCTCACTGCTTCTTCTTTATCAAATCATAAGAATGTGTGTGGTGAGATTTAAAATCATTATTTTTTCTTTTGTTATTTTCACCTCATACTCAAATTCTATTGGTTGAAAAGTTTTAAAAAATATTTTATCCTTTAATAGCTTTTTTCCAAATATTGTTATTTTTCTTCAAAAATCTGTATAGCTTCCCTTAGCAGTCTCTGATCATATTGTTTAATTTTTGCCAGAATGTAATAGAATGCCTTCAATGCTTTAATATATATATATATATATATATTTGTGATTAAAGCTCATATCATGCCTTCAATGCTTTAATATATATATATATATATATATTTGTGATTAAAGCTCATATCACTGTATAATAAATATTTTAAAATATCATAAGGTAATAACACCTGTTCTATTCTGAATAATTGTTGGTTAGAGAGTATTTTTAAATATTTATTGTACTATTATAATTTTAATCTCGAATATTATTCTGCCCATCCCTCTTCTATATATTTAAATGAACATATTAAGGTTTTGTATATGAAGGGTCAGATTCTCTTAAAGTCAGTATGGACATGACAACAATATTGGCATTAAAAGGAGCTTTGAGCATTCCATCATTAGATTTTCAATGATATGAATGTTTAAAACTTTTGAGAGTGGAGAGTATTGAAACCTGTCCATTAAAGTTAAATTTTTTATATCTTAGTATGGTTATATATGTGTGTGAGAGATGATGATCCATACCAACTGATAAATGCTGGTTCAGCATGAAATACATATAGTGAAGATCTTTTTATCTTTTTCACATGTTGGTCATGTCTATTGGTTATATAAGATGGAATAAATGACTGAAGAGAGCTTGAAAGTTTTTGTTAAAATCCCCTCTATTCTCTCTCTCTCTCTCTCTCTCTATATATATATATATATATATATATATATATATATATATATATATATATATATATATATATATATTTTATATATATATATATATTAGCATTAGTGTGGAAGCACAATTTTAATATCAAATTTAAAAAAGCAGAGTAAGAAAGCATCGTAGCCATTGTTATAATAGGTATAAAATTTCTAATTAATATTTGTAGAGATTTTTATAATCAAAATTATGAAAAGTATTAAGTAATAGGAAGGCAATCCAATGTACATTAGTCAATATTTATAAATAAAAGTATGTGTTATAATAAACTACACTTATAAATAATAAAATTTCAAAAACTCGTTAGCTTAAAAATATAAATTAACAATTTAATTAAGTTTATACATTTATTTCAAAGTTACTAATTTTACATTTTATTAATTATATAGAATTTTTTTATATTTAAAAAATTAAAAACATATACCTTTGTTAAATTTATTAGATTTATTCAAACTTTTAAAAAAATGTTTGGTAAAACGTCATTAAATTTCAAAGTCATGATTGAGGTTGTTTTTAAGTACTTTTTTAAATTTAAAAATTCTGTTGGTGTATGTGTATGTTTATCTAGGTAAAAACCAAATTTTAATTTATTTATATCAATGGATTTTCTTCAAATGCTATATGTGTTAAGTTCAGTATTAATGAAATGCAATGTGACACTGAAATATTTTAGAATCAGCCAGTTGATTGATCAGTTTAATAATGTTGAAGCACCAAATTTTAAAATGCATATCAGTTTGATAAGTTTTCAGTGATGTACATTAGAGGGTGATATATATTTTTTTAAATATGGCTAAAATTTAACATTCATTAAAAATGTATACAGTTAATTTAAAATAGAAAAAAACCAAATAAAGAATGAAATCTTAACTTTTCTTGATTATTTAAGTATACTTACATTGTTTAAAACATTGCCTTTATAATAAAAAAAATATTGTAAATGATTTTGAATGTTCTTAAATTTTATTTCAAAAACTAGAAATAAAACAATATTGTTTACATTTTTAATATTTAAATTTTAATATGAGCAGAGCTACAAAACACCTGTTGCAATATATCCCAAGAGTAATATATATATATATGGGGATTTCATCTTTATTGTTAAAAGGAGGCTGCCTTGACAACAGTTTGAAATTGTTGATTGTTATTGATATTGGGATTTTCTAAGTGTTGTCTGGTTTTTAATGATATATATATATATATATATATATATATATATATATATATATATATATATATATATATATATATATATATTGCTTTTATTTCATTTGAGGAGTAATTCACTGAAAAATTTATTAGACCATAATTTGAGTTATAATATTTAATATAAAATAAAAGTGTATAGCAAACATAAATTAAATCATTCATTCATTATTATTAGAACTAGTGCTTGAATTAATTCATTTTATGAATGCTTCCTATTTTTATTTCAAGTAAATATCTATAAAATTATTATCCATGGGAAAGAGAAAGGTGAATAACTCCATGTGTGTGTATGTTTAAAATTTAAAAATCAGATAAATTAATCTTTAACTGTGGTCTAAAGTTTATATCTGTGCTAGAGATAATCTTTACTTTAGTAAATTATTAGAATAATAACTATTGTATTTATATGATGTGGATGGTATCAAAGTTGTGAGTGGAGTGAGTTTGACAGTTGTAAATAAAAATGTAACAACCAATAAAATTATGGCCCAAGAAAAAATATATTTTGGTCTTTAGTGCATTACTAGTCAAATAAAATAAAACATTTTATACAATATTTTATGTACATTATTTTTACTCTATATAATCTTTTAAGAAAACACTTTGATAAGACTAATTGTGATAAAATTTTCATAAATAAGACAAAAATTTATTTTTATAATCATTTGTTTTTCTATTTTGTTTGAGTCTATTATAAAAGAATTAAAATGATGTCATTTTATTAGCAAAATATAAAACAGATAATTAATAGCTATGTTGAAGAAGAATATGTTGAAGAATGTTGTCCAGTCACAACAAGTTTGCATAAATGATTTTTAATAAAATATTTAATTTTAATCAGAAATTGAACAGAGAGTAGATAGATGTTTTCCTTTCTGTCTGTGGATCATCTCCTAAAGCAGGGATGTGAATTATTGTCTAAAGTGTGATGTGGATCATTGTCTTAATCAGGGATGTAGATCATTGTCTAAAGCAGGGAAGTCCTACCTTTTGATATCTCTCAGCCACATTGGGAGAAGAATTATCTTGAACCACACATTAAATACACAAAGTGGAGAAAATTTCCAGGCATAATTTTCATATCTTGGTCAACTCAAATATTCAAAGAAGTACTCACATAATAAATCCAATTATGCAGTTGCTTGTTCAGAGAGCTTTTTAAATTTCTGAACAGATTCTAAGGTTGTGATTAGTAATATGAAAAATATAAATATTGAAGTAATTTTAAAATATCCTTTATGCTTTTTTAATATATTTTTATTATAAAGGTAAAATAGAAATGAAAACATAAAACTATTGGAATATTTGACATTGTATTTGAGAAATTAATAAGTTTATATCAGGTTTGATGGAAGTAGTTATAGTTTTCAATAAACTCTCAAAGTGCCCACTGAATATTTCTTTCTAATTTTACTTTTAATGTGTTTTATTTTTGAAAATACTTACTTATAAATATATGTCAAAAATGAATGATATGAATAAAGCATAATTGTAAAGCAAGGGATAGTCTAGTAAAAAGATAGCTTCAAACTGAATGTCAGATTGCTGTATTTGCATTCCATATGAAAATTAGAAGACAACATATTTATGTTAACTGAAAATGGAATTGCAAATACAGCAAAAATATTGATTATTTTTCTGGAAAGGTTAAAATCTGTTTTCAAATTTTTGTATCGAATTAAAAAATAGGACTGCATATTTTGCTTTTTTTCACAGGCTACATTCAGCCAATATATCAAATGCATAAAATTGATTGTCTTAATTTAATGTAATATCTTATGTTGTATTTCTATTGTCTGCATTTGAAAGATAGACACTGTAAGTTGTACACTACCATAAAACTGAATGCATGCATGCATCCAAATAAAAAGAGCATACAAACATTTATATAGTAATATTATGACACATAATCCCCAAAAATGTTATAATAGTTTAAGTAAGTTTACAATTTTGTTTTGAAACTGCATTTGTGACCATGATGAATAGCATACAGCATATAAAACTTGGGTTGAACAGCTCAAATCTAAGATATCAATTTGCATACTTAAGATGTATTTAAATAAAAAAGACAACTAAAATAGATTTAAATCATGGTTGAACCTAAAATAAATCTTATTAAAACACAGACAAGAGGAGTAATAACTGTTGTCATGCTACAGAATCTGAAAATGAGCACTAAGATTTCTTATTATTTTCAAGTCTGCTATTTGAATATTTAAAACTCTATACAATAATAAAATGAACTCATTGCTGTGGATTTATTACAGAGATTCTGTGCGATTAAAATTTATGAAACCAAAAAGTGTTAATAAATTTGCACATCTCCATAAAAAATGTTTTTTAGTTAATCTAAAGAAAGTAAACTTTTAGAACATTTTCCTTATGAAAGAGCTTTTAGTCTTTAAATGAATCACTTTCCTTAAATTTAAAATTTTTATATATTTTTTTGTACATGATCTTACAAAATTAAATATATTGCTTATAAATTAAGGTATTTGATTAGGCAAGCACATTTAATTGAAATATTAATAAAAATTGTATATTTAAATAAGTAATATTTCAATGGTTAAAAAAATTAATTGTCAATATAGGTGCTAAATTTTCTCATTAAATCTATTGAAAAGTAGAAAGTGCTTAAGATTATTTTGAGTAAACATGAACTCTAGATTACCAAAGACAAATAACCAATATTTTATCTATTCATTTGAAATAACTAAAATGTAAAATTTAGTAACTATTTTTGGTGCTGATATAGTATGTGCTTGATGCTATTTTGAATTATAAAACTCACCCAAAACTGCCACAGACACATCCAAGTGATAAATGATGTGTCAGTGGTGGTTTTGGGTAGGTTTTAAAATTCAATATGGCATCAAATCCATACTACATCAACCCCAAATTTATAGTACCTACACAGAAAAAGTAAAGGCAAAAACAAAAAAATGAAAAAAATATTAATTAATAAATACAAATTATAATATACCCCAAAAGATTAAAACTTATAAAATTGCAATGTTAATAAAAAAAAACAATTTTCACTGATAATTATAAAACAAAAATGCTATTTTTATACAGTTATACTTTATCAACTCATATGATTAAATACTTCGCATTAACATACATTATTGCAATTTACATAAATCTTTCAAAAATCAAAATGCAATTTATTGTTGGCTATAATCCTATGAATTATATTATATGTCAAAAGATTATAACTTATAAAATATGAAATAAGATATATTATTTTCACAAATAATAGGATTTTAGTTTTTTTTCTTATCAGAAATTCTTGGTTTGCTGCTATTGATCACTTGAAATCTATACAGACTTTAGAAATTGGTTACAAAATTGCCATTATTTCACATATAATAAAAGAAAATACAATTTTCCATGATAATTAGAAAAATCAAAAATGCTATTTTTATACAGTTATACTTTATCGATTCATGTGACTAAATACCTTGCATTAACATATGTTATCACAATTTATATAAATCTTTCAAAAATAAAAATTCAATTTACATTCGCTACAAGCCTACGAAAGAAATCAAAAGGCAATTTATATTTTCTACTTTCAAAAAATAAAACTCCTAATTTTCAATAGTATTTCATGAAGTATTAAAAAATAAAAAACCTAATTAACCAACATTTCATAAATATTTATAAAATTAAATATTAAATTTCTTCAATATTTAAACCCAATTTTACATGATCTTCCAAAATTTCAATTTACAGAATCAGTTTTTAATTTATTTAAGAGGACACCAGAGTCTTCTTACAGATTTGCAGTAATTACCTAAAATGTAATATTTTAAATATTTCATCTTTTTTTCTTTTGTCACTAAAGTCTTTTATATGAAATTTCCCTGGAATTAACTATTAAACAAGCATATTGGCAAAGATAATTTATACATTTCTCTAAATTTAATAATTCTACACAGACTCAGTGGATATGGGAGAGCTCAGAAGAATGGGAGGTGTGGAGGGCAGGGTACCACACATGAACTACTTACATGCATTCATACTTTCACATTTACATGCTTTATTGATTCTATATATGTGTGGGTAGTTTAAAATTCAGATGAGTTGGTGGAGGGGGGGGGGGTGAGCCCCCAATAAAAAAAAATGTTAAAATAGTTTAAAAGGATTGCCTCCATCAATAAATGAAAAGTAAGTTAATTAGTTTTTTTTTTAAAGTAGAAAACATAAATTGCCTTTTGATTTCTTTCATAGACTTATAACAAATGTAAATTGCATTTTGATTTTTGAAAGATTTATGTAAATTGCGATAACATATGTTATTGCAAAGTATTTAGTCATATGAATTGATAAGGTATAACTGTATAAAAATAGCATTTTTGTTTTATAATTACAACTGAAAATTGTTATTTTAATTACATGTAAAATAATGGCAAAAATCAATTTCTAGATCCTATATAGATTTCAAGTGATCAACAGTAGTGAACCAAGAATTTCTGGTAAGAAAAAACTAAAATCCTATTATTTGTAAAAATAATATGCCATACTTCATAATTTATAAGTTATAATCTCTTGGCATATTAATGAAAAGCAGGTTATTTAGGTTGGTAGTTTTATATTAGCATGTTGAAACCACCTAGGGGTGTTATTCTATGCTATCACACAGAAATATGCTGTTTAGATGGTCTCAGCTATAGAACATTCTATTTCAATGTGTAAGCCTAGAAATAGTCCATTGTACATGGTGGCTGTGTCTATTTCTATGCTAATGCACAGAAACATGATGTTTAATCTGCCACATAAGCCTTCATCTCAGCTTACACTCAGATTTGTGTTGCACATTTTGGATGTGCGATTAGTATTGTGTAAGGGTGGCTTGAATTCTGACTGTCAAAACTATTTTAGTATTCATTATGATCTTCTTTGCTCCTATCTCATTTGTTTGATGAAGCTCTACTAACAATTATTAACATATGATGATGCTTCCTTAGTCAAGGTTTCCTCTTGAAAAAATGGGGCAAAGGGAGGTGCAAGTGTGATTTTGATCAAATCATGCTGAAATTCATGTTTGTGGGAGAACAACTGTGATATTAATAACATGGCTGAATTTAAGTTTCTCAATGTTAAAGTTTAAGAAGTATTGGCATGTGTGAAGAAGTGTTCATGCAGAGAAGAAATGAAATTATATTATTGCATAAGCTACCAGTTCAAATGCAAGGACCTATGGACTCCTTAAGCTTGGTCACAAAAGCTTACTGTTTTGGGTGTGACAGTTAATTGGCTGGCAGGGTTGATGGTTGATGTTGATGAGACCTTGTTTAGCCATCGGGCTAAGTTGAAGTACTGGTGTGTGCACAAAGGGGAAGACATATCTAGGCCCTATTATTAGAGCTTTGAGTTGTATTCCATTAATTTGCATGTTAAGAATCCAAACCAAAAAAAAATTGGTTTGAAATGTATGTAAATACTTTTTTGTAATAAAAAAAAAATGTTTTTTTTTTTATGAATACCAAAGAAATAAGAATAATAAGAAGTAAGTACTTATTAAATGTATTTTGATTTATGTATGTTTTGTAAATAAAATTATTTAATTTTTAATGGGAATTAAAAAAAAAACAAGGCCGACCTGGCAACATTATATTTATGTCTGTTTACAAGCAAACAAGCCATCAAGCATTTTCAACATGCTAATATAAAACTACCATTAGGTTTTTTATTTATTTTTAAAGAAGAAAACATAAATTTTATTTTGATTTCTTTCATAGGCTTATAACAAATGTAAATTGCATTTTGATTTTTGAAAGATTTATGTAAATTGTAATAATGTATATTAATGCAAAGTATTTATTCACATGACTGATTTTCACTTTTTATTAAATGTTAAATATTGGTCCAAATTAGGATTTTGATAATTGCAAACTTTGCATTTTGATTTTGAATTAATGATAAAATTTGTGATTTTGTAACCACCATTTTTTGAAACCATAAGTATAATCAATATCATTTATGACTTGGATGTGTCAGCAGGGGTTTTGGGTAAGTATTAAAATTCAAAATGGCATCAGGTGCATATTATATCAGTACCCTATGTTTTATAATTTTTATTTTAGGGATTTAAACTTCAATCTTTGTTTAATTTTTATATTATTTAAAAAAGTTATTTTAAATATAATTTTATAAGCAAAAATATTTTTACAAATAATATTTCAACTTATCAAACAAAAATAGTAAATAGAATAAACAATCAAAAAAAAAATCATTTCCATTATTATATGTAATGAAATCTATTCTTAATAAAATAATATTATTCTTAACAAATTTTTATTGGTAAAAAAAATTTTGAATAAGATTATATTCAAACATTTAATTCATTTTTGAAAAGTAAAATTCCACTTAAAATTAATATAAAAGAAAACCAATAAAAAACAATACTGATATGAACTTTTCTTATTTAAAAATAGGCTCTTCATCTTTGGTGAAACTGTGCTTACACATCAGTTAACACAAAAAAAAAGCAAATATTTTCAAATAAAAACAGAATAAATATATCATTTACCTAATGAAATAATAATATTGAAATTAATTTTTAAAAATAAGATATATAAATAATATTATGTGTAAACTTTCATTTTCCAAGTTTACAAAAGCCATGGTACTTTCTACTTTTTGTTCAAACATTTTCAATCAAATAATTTTATGCCAAAAATAAATATATTCAAATAAAAGCTAAATAAGTACATCACTCATTTTACTCAAAAATAAATCTTTAATTAAATTTTATAAAAAATAAAAATAAATTAAATGTAAATAGTACTTTTAATTTCCCCAAAATAGAAGTCAATGTTCTGACAATTTTCTACTTCTTTTGTTAAGGCATGCACTTTTATTTTCTAAATTGATTTTGTACTGGAATATTCTGGCATCTAATAATTTTTTTAAGAACTAATATCAATCAAAATATATTTTACTTTTATTTTTGCTATTACATATATGCAAAATGATTAAATGAACACTATATATCACCAAAAATAAACTGTCTGAGCCAATTTCAGTATCAATGGTTCTATTTAAAAGGTAAAATCTTGTCTATCGGTAGGTTAAAATAATAATAATTTGGAATAAAAGAATTTTGATAGGATTAAGATACAAATTTTAAAATATATTTTTAAATTAGATCATTAATGTAAACTTAGGACATTTTATTTAAAACAAAATATATTTAAATATAATAATAATCAATATATAAACTAAATGTGGATAAGCAATGGAAATTAAGGAATTATATCCATATAAACAACCAAAGATAACGTTACCTTTGATATTTCAAGGAAATCAATTACTAAATGACAATTCTGGGTCTAAACAATTTTTCATCCTAAATTTTAGATATAAAAGAGAATATCTCTCTACTTCTATCCCAAGTTGTTATAAGGATTTAAATTTAGAAATCTATTTTTATAGGTATAAGGATGTAGAATATTTACATCTTCCCTTGACATTCTTTACATTGTATATATCAAGTATTTTTATGGATTTAATAAGATGTATACAATGGAAATTAAGGGATTATATTTACGTAAACAACTATAAATTACTTTACTATTGATGTTGCCAGAAAACCATCAATTACTAATTGGTGTAACATGACTAGTGTTGAAATATTAAATGGACAAAATTTATTTATTAAAGATACAATAATTTAAATGTAATATTATTGCAATTAAATAATATTTCTTATTGATTGAATTTATTGAAGAAGTTTTGAATATTTATTTGATTAATATTTTTTTGGGATGAACATTTACTGTCAGTCATTTAAAAGTATATGTATAATCTTCATGTACATTATTATTAGTAATCAAGATAATGATGATATTATAATATGGTAGAGTATTAATACTTAAAATAAGGAATAGTCAAAACTCCAGTTCTTACCTATTTCTTATTAATTCCAGTATAATTATAGGTAATTCTTTAGTTTAAGATACGTTTATTAATAAAATGGTACACATAAACTATCAAATAATGATGTTTTAGAATTAGTAAAGAAGTTATTAGTAATACTGATAATTAAAATCCCTATATAATATAATTAAGTTAAGAAAGTAATTATTGTATTTTAAAACTTGTTTGACTAATTGATAAACTTGGAATCTTGTGTGGAATTAAGTTTTATAAATGACAACTAATGTATGACTAATTTAGATTTGCTATTTTTAATATGATTAATTGTATCTAAGAGAATCAGATTATTGCCAAAATTTCAATTGATAATCACTATTGATTTACAGAACAAAGCACTATTAAAATATAATATACAATTTTTAGTACTTTGTTATGCTGAATTTGTCTAAAAACATTCATAAATATTTTTAAATGATACAATTAATTAAAATGGCCGAAATATAAAAAAAATAAAGTTAAATAAAATAGTTGAATGAAAAGTGAAATTTATAAATAAGAAATAATAATCAATAGAAAGATAGTAGTACAATTACGGATTAATACTGAACATAACTGGTCTAGGTAATTTGAGAATTTGTAATATTGGTCTTTACATGATTGTTATCATTACCTTATTAAATCAATGAAAGTATTTATTAATTAGATTAAATAGAAATTTGATTGAATCAGCTGAAAATTAGAAAACGATTTAAAGATAAAAGGTCTGTTAATAAATTTGATATGTTATCAGAAATGATAGAATATATATGTAGAATAGTAGAATTTGCATGAAAGATAAATTGTATACAAGGAATTCTTTTGTTTTTAAATATTCGAAAAGAAAAAATGAACATGGAAGCATCAAAATGACGATAGTAAAGAGAGGTATTATAATTAACTAACAAAAGTTTTAATTATTTTTTTCTTTAATAGATTCAACACATGAAGTGATCATTGCTTAAAGAGATGTAAAATATTGTTGTCATATAAAACTAAAGAGATAAAAGCTATATATCTTCAGATAACATTTTAACATTCATAAAAACTACAATAAATTTATGTTAAACTAGATTACACAAAACGTCCATAAAAAAAAGATAGTTTTTTTTTTAAAAAATATTCAGCTTTCCTACTACCTAGCATGTTTTTGATATAACATGTATATTATATTCATGGCTTAAGCCATAGCATGCTTTTGATACATATATATTATATTTATGGCTTTTATTGCCTAGCATGCTTTTGATATAACATGTATATTAATCATGGTTTAAGCCATAAATATAATATACATGTTATATCAAAAGCATGCTAACCCATGATTATAACATACATGTTATATCAAAAGCATGCAAGCCAGTAATAAAGCTGAATATTTTTTTAAAAAAACTACCTTTTTTGTTTTTTTGTGGATGTTTTTATAACATTTGCGTATTTACTGGCCAATAATAAAAGTTAAACTTATATATATTAAATATTGCCTAACATCATACTAGCAATTAAAAATAAATTAGAAATTCATATAACACTATGATACTATCCAAAACTACAAAATTTTACAAAAATTCGTCCATAGCCATGATTTCATTGATTAACAAATAGATCATTTCAAGTGAATATTAACAAAAACATACAACATTTATATACAAAACAAAATAGTCTTCCCATTAATCACTTCAAAACCAACTTCCTTTAACATCAATATATATATGTGTGTATTTGTATGTGTGTGTGTTGATACGAAGATAAACCAGTGATTACAACTACTTTACAACCATCTTTTAAAATATTCTATTGACCACCCAATTAAGGACTTATATAACCAAGCCGAAAGATTATCGTCCAGTATATTAATTATAAAAATCATACACGGACGATCCGCAAAGTATATCATTTATATATATCAACTCAAATTATAAAGGTCAAATTAGCAGCATGAATACATACAGATAATATCTTTACTATACAATTTCTTATCAGCCAATAATAATTATTTTTAAGGCTGAATTTAATAAATAGTATCAAAATTGCGGTCTTGTTTAAGAATTATATGTGTGTGAGAGAGAGAGAAAGTGTGTTGGCGGTGTGTGCAAGAATTGATGCGTGTATGTGGCAAGCTTTTTTATATAAATATCCAGTAATATAGTTAAATGCTTGATTAGTGATAGCTTACATTCTTATTTATTTTTTGTTTTAATCTCTAGAAAAGAATTGTTAGAACCCATTCATTCACATATAATTAATTAGATGGCTAAGTAATTTGGATACAGTCCCTGAAAGAATAATTCTAAGCTTATTTTAAAAATGGAATTATTATTATTATTATTATTATTATTATTATTATTATTATTATTATTATTATTATTATTATTATTATTATTATTATTATTATTATTATATGTCAAAGCGTTAATCGGAAAGCGAACTCGGGCCAGCTGCTTGGAAGGCAGCTATGCTAACCGCTAGTCCACCAATACTTGACAAAAATGGAATTATTTCCATGTTTGACTCGAATTTGAATTCTAAATCATGGCATAGTAGGCAGGAACGCTAATAACAGCGCACAAGATTCTTAATATATGTATCTGGTATTTTACTTTATAAAAAACTTAAAAAGTAACCAAGCATATATTATCGACTTTTTGTAATTATTTTATCAGAATAATTTATTCAGTTATTTTTTTTTTTTGTAGAAAAAGTACAATAAAAAGTCAGTCTTATTCTTTTCAAACGAAGCATGAAAACCAAGTATAAAATGTTTAAAGCAGAAAAATAATTCAAGATGAATAAACTTAACTTTTAATCAATTTTTGAAATGTAGTATCTTTTATAATATTAATTAATGCATAGATGTACATTTTTTTTATTCCATAAAGCAAAAATATTGAAAACATTAAAAGTACTCTAACTTATTAAGTACGCTTAAATTATTTTTAATTATAGTTTTATAAAATATGAATTAATATTGTTAATATTTTCACAGTTTTTAACATCGCTAGTATTACTATTAATATTGTATTCTTAAAAACATCATGAGAAGCATATAAAACTATAGTCTTTAGTCTTTATTAAGTTTTAATTATTTAATTGAACGTTATTTGATGTGAATATAGGCATAGAGAAATGAGATTCATCAATCTAGAAGGATTATATAAAAAGATCTTGATATGCTATATGTTTATTAAAAGTCAAACAATAAGAAGTCATCATACTTTGGGTTTATGAAGGTTGATCATTCATTGAAAGAATTGTCGATGTTTGGTAAAGATGAAACAAAAAAGCAAAAACATTAACTTATGGAGTTATAGGATGGAATAAATAAGACATGGTTTATCCTAACAAGAGGGTTTCCAAAGTATTAGAAATAGTAGAAGATAACTTTATATATACAATTTAAATAAATGAATAAATAATTATATTTAATTTTTTGAATTTAGATTCTTTTGCAACCCTTGTTAGAATCATTAACATTTAGTAAAGATCTTTTTTTTAAACATATTCAATATTCTAAGTGCTCAATAAATAATAATAATAATAATAATAATAATAATAATTATTATTATTATTATTATTATTATTATTATTATTATTATTATTATTATTATTATTATTATTATTATTATTATTATTATTATTATTATTATTATTATTATTATGTTTCAACAATATACTTTATTGACCAAAAGATGTGTTACATAGGTTTATAAAATGTTTTACAAAGGTTTTGTCAGAGTTACAAAATATTTCAAGTATAACCTTGCTGATCACAATACAATTATATCAACATTGAATGATATACATGACTGTTGATAATGATAGTTTTATTTATACAATATAATATTGGATTTATAAAAAATGTTCATAACTTTTGAATTAAAGTTGATTTAACTTAATCTTGACTGGTCCAGTTAGATAGACTTCTGTGGTATAGAACTATTGTAATGAATGCCTAGAACATACTTTTTAATGTAGTTAGTTGTATTATAAAGCAAATAAAATGTATGAGATGGTTGTTAGTACTGCCTACTATGGTTGTGGTAGCTTATTGTACTCTAATGAAAGACCAGATGCCACAAAAATGGCTGAGGAAGTATATTGTTATTCTGTGCTTTTAGCTGACACATTTTAATGATAAATATGATGGATGTTTCCTGGTGTTGTTTCCTAACAAGAAGGTGCAATAGGTGCACCAGAAAGCATACAAGGTAAATGTGGCTGCATGCACTGCAGGAATGTGTAATCTTTGGAATGACTAAGTTATGTGATGGATGGAAGTAATGGGCATCTTGTATGGATTTAGCATAATTTTCCATGAGGATTTTAGTACTCAGAAGTCATTAAAAAAGTGTTGTTGGCTTCATTACATAACCCACAGAATAGGTCAATATTTTTGTACAGATGACAATAGTGCAGAAAAAAGTTGTTGGAAGCACATGCAGGTTGAGTTCAATTAGGAACTTAAAACACTTCAGTTATAATGTCCATGTTTTAAATTGGCAGAGAAGGTGATGATTATTTATATCAAGCATGAGGAGGAGATAATTATTGCTAAGATCTGGATAAAACAGGTTATATGCTTAACCTTAAGTGTACTTGGAATTGTGGGAGAGGCTGATTGGTTGGTTGTATCTAGGATTGAGTGAAGAAGATCTGTGATATATATTGAAGGAGAAGGTTTTTCTGTAATGGTTAACTTTCAGAAGGCACTGGAGGTTTTGGAAGTATAGAATGTATGTATGCTGTCAAAGCCTAGACTAGTGTATAAGGGTTGGTAGCAGCCCCAGAGAAATTTCTTACCTTGTTGGTAGAATGAATATCTTTGAAAATTCACTAATAGGTGCATAGTATGTAATTTACCATATCAAGAGTATTGAATAGGTATATTTTAGAATAAATGGATAGGTATGCCTTGGAAAGAGTTGGTAATATGTAGTACAGAATCTCATAATTCACCTTGTATTGTGAGTCTTATGCAAAGAAAGACTTTTTGTAAAAGGAAAAGCTTGGGAATAGTGTGGGTTTACCTTAGAAATCTTGTGAACATGATTTCTTTGTGACTAGATTCCATGCAGCCATTTTTTAAAATTAAAGTGTAGTTTGGAAGGCTGATGGGTGGTCATTAATAATGGTTTGCAATATGGGGAATTGTTTCTGATAAGGCAGAAAGACAATGATGCTTTCTATGTAGGCTATAAAAGGAATGTATTGATGGATGTGTGGAATTTGGATTCTGTTAATTTTATGTTGTATTTGTTATAAAAGAAAATTTATGTAGAATGTAGACAGTAATGATTCTAGTGGTGATCCTTGTGAGATTGACTGAGTCAGATTAAAAGATGGAGAATTTTTACCATTAAGAGTGATGTGCAACTCATGATCCAGAAAAAGGTTGGTGATTAGATATAACAATGTATGTGAAATGAAGGTGTTAGCAAGCATTTGAATAAGTAGGTTAATTGAGATGGAATTAAAAGCTACTTATATATTGAGCTGGACTGCAATGGGACAGTTTTTTTTTATTTTTTAAACTGAGTTTTAAAATGTCCTAAATATGAATGCCGCTTGGCTGGTGGAGCAGCCATTTTTGGAAAACTGTAGATGTGATAATAATTGAAGGATGTGTTTCTCAATTTCATCAATGCTTACTTTTTCTAGTATTTTAATGGTTAGATGGCCTCTGGAGATGGTCAAAGGTTGATTAGATCAAATGTAGCCTCAGGTTTTTTAGTGAAATGTACTACGATAATTGGATACAAATCTTTCACACTATATATCCTCTAGGATAGGAAACTGGCCAAATCACAAATGTTATATTGTTTAAATAAAATATAACATTAAATTACACCTAACAATCAAACAAAGCAATATACAAATGCAAATCAGGTATTCACATGAACATGCACCATGCAATTTTGACTACTACTACTACTACTACTACTACTAATAATAATAATAATAATAATAATAATAATAATAATAATAATAATGGTCACGATGATGATGTACTATTATTATTAGTAGTAGTAGTCAAAATTACAGTATGTGTTCATGTGGATACCTGATTTGCATTTGTATATTGCTTTTGATGATTGTTAATTATGGAGATAGAGTTAAACTTATAGTATAATTTAACCTTGTATTTTGTTTAAAGGGTATGAATGAGTTAAAAAAAAAGTAAAAATAAAATTACCATTGTTTAAAAGCAATGGCATTATGTAATTTGAAAGTGTCTGTTATATAGTGAAACTCAAAAGTAAAACTAAAATGCAATTATTCAAAAACAATGTGATTAAGTAATATAATTAATATTTTAAATTAAAGGACCTACTATATAGTGACAAGTTTGCTCATTTTACCTTGTTTATGTTTATGAATAATAATGCAGTTGCATGAATGTGTAAATTTTTTAAATATATATAAAAACAATAGATTCAAATAGTGTGTCATGTATTACAGTATTCAATTTTGTTTTAGGATGTTCTTAATACTTTTGTCTTTATAGTATTACTAAAGTTTATATTCAAATTTATCTTTGAACTTGTTACATCATTATAGCATCAATTGCAAAAATAAAACAATCTTAATTTACCATTTACTTACATGTTTAACTTATTTTTTATTAAAATTTTTAAAACTTCTAAAGCAAGAAAAACAATTTCGGAAACTATATATTTATATAAAAAGCCCATTAAACAGGCAAATATAACCTGCTTCTAAAAGTAGATTTAATAATAATCATTTTTAAAATAATTATTATTAATATAATTTCCGAAACACGTAGTATTTTCTTTAATGGGTTTGTATGAATATAAAAATTTTAACCTGTGATGCACTAATTATTTTTATTTACATTAAATGGCTTAGAGTAGAGTGAAAAGCGGGATCTCTCCTTGATGATAGACTGAAGATCGCTGATAAAGATAAACATGGGTTACTAACGTGTGATTTACATTTGTAAACTATTTAGCTCGATGCAATATCAGATTTATTATTTAAATTATAATAATAAATAACAGTGGAGTTGAAAGCCTTAAAAATAATTATTATTAATCTATTTTTAGAAAAAAGATAACATTTGCATATATAATGGGATTTATTAAAACTTATATAAATATAAAATTATCAATCTATTAAAGTCTGATAATTATCTTGTCTATAATAAAATCTTAAACTAGCGTAAAATGTAGAATCCATAATTACTTTTAGAGGTTTTCTGAATTAGAAATTGAAAATTCCTGGTATAGATAAACATTATATCTTCTATAATTAAAAACTGGCAAAACTCTCCATACAGAAATGGTGATCATGTGATATATATCTTCTATAATTACTGCATCTTTTCTATTGCACAGCATTTTAAATGAAAAAGTGAGACATGCAATCAAATTGTGAAAAAGAGCAAAGTTAAAGAAAATGATGGAATTATAATCGATATTTTGAAAGAAGCTGGTGAAGAAATAATAATACGGTCAACAAGTTATATATCAAATGTCTAAATGATAAAGATGTACTAGTTGATTGGAAGAGTATAATATTAAAAATAATATTTGAAAAAGATGATAGAAAAAATATTACAAAATAGATGTCTCAGTTTTTTATCAGTTCTATATATAATTTTTACCCAAAATAATTACAAGTCATCTACAACAAATTTTGGATTTTAACCAGCCTACAGAACAGCTGATTTAAAATGGTCTTTAACACAGTAGATCACATTCATCTATTGAGAGAAGTTTTAGGAAGGACTAAATGAGTTGTCATAATTTATTCAAGTGCAACAACAATGATTAAATTACATAGTTATACTAAAAGCAATAATATTTTGTATGATAAAATGAATCCATATCTCCAAAACTTTTTACAGTAAATTTATAAGAAATAATTTGTGTATTAAAATGAGAACAAAAAGATTGAAAATAAGTGGAGATCATTTAGTCATCTAGATTTTGCAGTGATATGGTCGTTTTTTAAAAATAGTGCTCTAGAACTTCAGAAAATGTTGGAACAATTATATGATGAAAGTGAAAAAGTAGGATTTATGATAATGTTTAATGAATTTTGTCAGAATATAATAAAGATTGAAAATGATCAATTAGATAATAATAATAATAATAATAATAATAATAATAATAATAATAATAATAATAATAATAATAATAATGATGATGATGATGATGATGATGATGAAATACAATTAGATCATACAGAGAGAAACATACTGGGTAAAATTAATCATAGAATTGAACTTGGTTGAGTGGGGGAAATAGGTCAATCTACTTGAAAACAAAAGTTTTTTTAAAAATGTATTTTACCAATTTTTTACTTACATATCTGAAACTTGAATAATTAACAGAAAAGCAAGTTGAAGTTTTAAATTGGATCATAAAAGATTATAAAAGATCTAGAAAAAAACCATACATGATGTGGATGGATAAAATAAAGAATATCTGTGGTATGATGTGGACAAAAAGTGCTAGAGATTGGAAAAATTGTTGTGGATTAATAATGGTTGAAAATAAAATTAAATAATATATATTACACCAGACAGCCTGCAACCTATAATTCTTTAAGAGAGAGTGGCCCCAGATCTCTAGCCTATAATATTTATAATTGGTTGATGTGGATATTTATTACAAATGCTTACTACAGTTGTCCCATCATATACAGATAAATTATTGCCACTAGTTCATGGAGAGCAGAGATTCTTGTTAAAATAAACAATTGGCAGGGCAGACAACAGTAAACAAGCACCAGACAAATCTAACAATTAACAACAATGTTTATTACTAATAAAATAACAATATAATATAAAGCTTACATTAATGTTGAATTATAAAGAACTCTGTCATATGTTAAAATTGAGTATAAATTCTTTTAACAATATAGTTAATGTATTTAACAGGTGATTAATTTTATTATCCTTTTCTTCTTTCCTTCAAATTAAATTTTAGTTCATTAAAATAATTTACTATAATATAACTTATATATGCTTGACAAATTCAGATGTGTGCATATATTTTCAATAATTTTAATTATTAATTAAACATTGGCAGACTTTATTATTAGACAAGCTCATACATGCTGACAATACTAACAAAATTCATATGCAAACACGGACAATGAGAGAAAACATATACCAAACAATTATAAGTCTCATAAGTAACTCATGTTAAATAAAAGTGAAAAATATAGAAATCCAAGGGATTTACTACACTTGACCTAATGCAAAACAATAAGAACCACAAATTTTATTTGGTAAGCAAATACAAGTTAAAACAGATAAAACTATATAAATAAGCATGGGTGGAACCTTTGCTGAACTCAATACCAAATCAAAATATGCCTCTGCAGAGTGGTAGAATAGAAATAATTGGAAGGATAAATATGTAAATAAACTTCCATAGTATATAGAAGGGATGATTTTATGTGCAGACACAGACACAGCAGAACAATCTCTTTTTCTTTTAGACACACATGATAAAAATAGCAAGAAAAAAACTGCCAATACATTAAATAGTTTAATGCTTATATAAAAATTATTATTCACACATCTAATGAAAATGATTATGTCAACTTTTAAGACATTATTTATTAATATATATATATATAAATTTAGATTATTTTTTTATATAACTTACAAAAATCATGTTTCTTTTTTTTAACAAAGTGGTAAAGAAAATCTAGATAGTTTAAAACAATGATGAAATTGGAAGGGAGAATGAATATGACTCTAAGATTCTTTTAAATAACTTTATGTTTAAGAGACTAAATAATAATTCTAGAAAACCTATTGCATTTTATTAACTTACTTATCAACTATCAAATTTTAATGAAATAAATTGGTCTAGTCAAAACATACTCAGATGATTATAATTATAATATATCTATAAAAAAATAAAATTAATAAAACAATTATAAAATTACATATCAATAAGACTGAAATATTGAAAATTATTTCTTAATACAAAAATTACATACACTGTTATGCATCACTTACTGGTTTATTTATATATATCTACAGACAATTCATGTAAATATTTTACCTTCAGTTCAGATTGATGTGGATATAGAAGGCTATTATTTTCTATAAAGATTATATATAAATACATATGCTTGGTATGTTGACACACTTAACAAATTTTGTTTGTTTCATGTTTGATAAAAAGTGCTTTGCTATGATGAGCTCTATAATGTTGGTTGTTGGCTGGTTAAGATGTTAGTTGGCAGGCAAATTTAGCATATGCAGACTATAGATTCATGCTGGAAAATGAAGCTTGTCTTTTGGTGCCTTAGCTGCACATGGCTTCAGATACAGCAACTGGAGAGAATTCTGAGTTCATTTTCTAGATAGAAACATATAACACAGTAGAATAAATACACAATCAAGATAACAGAATCTAATGAAATAAGAAAAATCAAATAGAAGTAGAGAGTAGAATAAAGTCAGCTGAAAAATTAAATAATTTTAGTTGGTTTTATATAGACCCATCACTCATTGTTTGACCTACTCAGAAATTTAAAGTATCTCTTTAATCAGCAAACTAATGTTTAAAATATTTTATGCAGATAAATCAGCATTTAAATTAATTACAAAATAGCAAATTACTTACATTAATTAAAAATTTTCCAGACAATAATGATTAATAGAAAGATATAACTTTTTAAAATCTTCATTAAAATGAACTGATTAAAATTGATAAAGAAATTTTTTGGATTATAAAAAATGTTTTACTAAAAGATAATAAAATCAGTTACAAAGATTATTTAAAAAAAAAAAATTGTTACATTGAACTAGATAGTTAGTTAATTTAAAACATCTTTACTATTAGTATATGTGTGTATATATAGTACTGCACTCCCCAAAAACATTTTAAATAAAAAAACAAAACTTAAATTAAAATTAAGTTTGATTAGATAACTGACATATAAATTAGTAGTGTGATAGACAAAGTATTGTAACTTCTTCTTAGATTAAGAAAAATAAATAAAATTTATGACCAATGTAAATTATAAAAAAAAATTCATTTTTTTTACATTTAAAATTGACTGAAAGTAAATTTAACTTATAACTAAATCAAAGTTATATTTGTTGAACATTTTACTGACATCCTCCAATTAAATGCACTCTCAGACAATATTTTTCCTTATTATGGTGTGTTTATTTTAGATTTTGAATTATTTTTCCTTGCCAGAACTAATACTAGTAGCCTATTATTGATAAGTTTAAGCTATCTGATTTATCTAGTTGAGTTGGATCTTTGATACTTTTTAGATTTTTCTGCTTCAGCAACAAGAGCTATAACCTTTACTGAAGTACAAAGTCTATTCAAGAAGCCTTAATAACTCCAGGAATAACTATGTCATCTTTACTTGGATAGGCAAAAAGGGACTTATAATTTAATGTCCACCTTCATTTGAAAATAAGGCAGCTTTCTATTTCTACTTTTCTGCTCAAAAGTCTTATATACCCTATTAGTACCACCATAGACATTGGCATGTTAAGGTATTTGAAATTTTTTTTAGTTTGCTCCTGAAATTTTTGACTTTTACCTATCATATTGCCTAAGGTTTAACAAAAGTTATATACCCTAAATTTCATATCATGATCTTTAATCAATGTAGATAGAGGCAACCTTACATAAAAATTATGAGAATAGCTGATAGAGTCAGCACCCTATTATTTCTTATACATAGTGAATCTTCATTTTAAACACAACCCTAAAATCATTCTCATAATCTTTGTACTGATAGCATCTATCCTCTTTTTCTTTTATTATATATGTGCTCTGTCTTTGTCTAGAACTTCTTTTCCCTGTACTATTTCTTCTTTCATATTATTTATACATACACTTTCTGTCTACATTCTCTCTACTATCTTTTGTAACAATACCACATTTTGTGACTTCACTGCTATCAGAATTTTTATATTTTGTTGTCATAATCAGTTGTATTCATTACAACTGTTGCATTGCCTTTGTCATTGGGAGAATAATTATAGATTTATCTACTTTGAGAGAGTTAATTGGTTTCCTCTCATCATAGGATATATTTATTTCAATGTTTTTTTTTTGCTTGTCAAGTGTTCTTTTTATTCTCCAAAGTAATTTTGTTGCTTCTTTTAAAGGAAATTTTTAAATGACTTCCTTGTTAGCTGCCATTATATTTAATAAAGTGATATTAGATGGTGTTGTAGCAAGGTTTAATCCTTTTTTGAGAACAAAAATTTCAGCATCTGTTAAATGTTTAGAAGTGAGATTGTTAACAGATGAAGTTGCTACATTGCTTGATACACTATGATTTTTAATATGCCCAAGTAGGTTTGCAAGTTTTTTCTTTTGGTATTCTTTTATTTTTCAGTGTAATATAGAATATGATTTTCTTACTTCTTGAGAAACTCTTGTGAAGTTTTCATCAGTAAGTTTGTTTTTAGAAAACATTGTACATTATTAATGGAATGTAAAATTAGATACTTGGAAAAGCTTTGATCATTTATTTTTTCTCTTAATGGAGCTTCATTTGCTCTCTGAGTATTTTTCTCAGGTCTCTGGGAGTAAATTGGAGATTTTAGTTGCAAACCATTAGGTATTATCCCTTCAGATGTACAATGATTTTCTACTTTGGCCAGTATTAAACATAATTTTTTATAATGTCTAAAGTTTGATATAGTATTGAGTTCATACTGAATACTTAGTGCTTTCCTGAAAGTTTATGATGACGGTGTTTTAGTTGTATTTATATATTGGACTATTTCTACCACTTAATATACGTAGTGAATGTCTTTTGAAAAATTTAACTTTATTTAAAAATTCCAAATACATTCAATTGTTAGTAATAGCACACAGGTTGGTATATGCACAATATTTCAAGAAGTATTATTCTCTCCTCTTCTTTAAATGTTGCTGGTTTGACCAGTGGCAGTAATAGCGTGGGAATCAAATTTGAACCCTTAGATTATTGAATATTGAATTTTAACATAACATTCTAAACAACTGATTTATCCTTCCAAAGGCAATCATCAGTAGAAATTTCATATACTTATCTATGGGTTTTTTTCCTAATTTCTCCATTTTTTTTCCTAAGAGCAAAATTGATTAGTGACTTCTATGTGTTATGTATAGTCACAGTAGATTGGCTTATGGGGTTATTCACCATTGTCATGTGAGCAGCTTCTTTAAATTTTCTTCTTTGTGCCTTTTCTTCTCTAACCAATATTTTTCTATTTTCCCAATTGAACATATTTTCATTGGTACATACATAGTCTGTTATCTTAGACATAACTATTTTCTCTCTTCTAATCATCAATATATGTTCTTACAGGTGCTTTTGTATGAGATGACTGGTCTCACCAATATATTTCTTTCACATTAATATGATATTTCACAGATGCAGTTTATTCTTTTCTGCATTTCAAGTTTAGGTTTTGTAGATATTAGAATTCCTCATAAGAATTGTATGGCCCTGGAAAGCTGTTCTGATGTTATGTTGATTGCAGATTTTTTTAAATTTGTCTGCTATTTTTTAAACTGTGTGCTAGTACTAACAGTTGAATGCATTTTGAATATTTAAATAAAGTTAAGTTTTTCTAAATACATTCAATACTTACATAAAATAATGGAAATAGTTTAATATATAACTACATTATTATATTTGATATTTGTGTGCGAAATTAGCTGAAGTGATATTTATTCTTCTTGAAATATCTATATGATTTTCTAAAATTTTAATATTATTTATTGATTAAAAAATTGACCACTCATGGTATGACATGCACTACTGTCTCTTCTTTCATCAGGTACCAGAAATCATGAACATTCTATCAACATAGCAACATTATTCTTTTAAATGCTGCAGCTACAATTATACTCAATTTGATGTTAAAATTCAAAATTTTAAATTATTACTATTTAAGTGAGAAAAATATTCTTATGCTGATAAAAAAAAAATTTCATTTTTAGAGCACCTAATGAGAGTAGAGTCTGAAATGCTTGTTATGCCAACATTCGTCTTTCTTTTTTATCAATAAGTAATTTTTAAAAATTTAAAAAAAATTCTAGATAAGGCATAAAAATTTATTATTGCTTTAATTAATTATTTTTATTTACAAATTATTTTCTAAAATAATATTTATATGGTCTGTTTGTGCACTATTATCAAACTAATAGAAATAAGAGAACATTAAATTTAACATCAATTTGAACACATAAGTTTAATCCCAAGTTGAATCTAGCTGTGGCATTTTACAAGAAAAATGTCAGAGGTCTGATAGAGTTTTGGGTATCTCTGGAGTATTTGTTGACAATGGATCTAAAACACATATAATTCAAAGATTGGTTTTTTTTTTAATCAATAGATACTCTAAATACATATAAATATGAAATAATATTATTAAATTGTACACACACATATATAATAAAAATTCCTGTGGTATGTTTATAGATATGGTATGTCATCTATTGTATTAATATCTGCTTAAATTCTATGTGAGATGGAATTATATTAACATTTATCATCATCTAAAAGATTAACTATTGAGTCATTTTACTTGAAGGAAAACCTCAATTTCTTTAAAAATTTTATTGAAAGTATTCAATCTCTCATTAAGTACTCACAAACAGCTCATGGATAGTCAAGCCAAAAATGATTTACATCAGCATTCTCTGGATTTTCAAACCAATATTTGACAATGTGAATTGTGTATATTGCAGCATTTATTATTGTGAATGGATATAGTATTTATTGAAACTGATATTTATGCTATCTGTTTAATCTTTTCTCCTAAAATCTTTAAATAAACTTTATAGTAATGATATACAAGAGAATATCATGAGATAACTCTTCAAAACATGACCATTTCATCACCAATATTATTGTAAAAAGAAGACATTCTTGAGATAAACTTTCTTGGTTATTCCCAGATTTATTTTTACCTTATGACTGCATAAAATGGAAGCAGTGATTCATTTGAATAATATATTTTTAGTTATTCATTATCCAGTTTTCATGCTCATGGTACCACTATATTATTCACATTAAGTACAGTGACTTTTGGAATAGCATATTGATTTTAAACAATTTGTTTGCAAAAACTGTACTGGGTTGTTTGATAAACACTAGAGTTATTAGAGGTGTGATTGATATCTTGATGATTTGTTCTATTGCAGATTTATGTTGGAATGTCCATTTAGATTTTTCAACAAACATTAAATAATTGTGTAAGTTATTTCTCATGAAGTTACTTAATCTTCAATATACAAAGTGATGATCAGAGCTTCTCTTCCTTGATCAAACAGGTTGATTTTTTATTTACTTCAACTCAGAATCCATTTATAAGCTTTAAACACTTGAGTATTCTACTGTCACTGTACTAAAGATAATGCAATTTTAATAGATAGAAAATTTATTCATATGTATTTCTATAATAAAATGATTAAATTTGTAGTGAATGTATTATAGATACATGAATAAGAGGGTTAGTAAAAAGGAAGAGAAAAATTGTAGAATTAACCAATTTGAATGAAAAGTACTATAAAATTACATAAAAATAAAAAGAATATAAAGCATTATTGTTATTTCATAAAAGCAATAAAATATTACAAGAACCTATTTTACATTTATTTCATATAAGCATAAAAGCTATTTAGATATCAAGCAAAAAAACATCACTTATGAAATAAAAATTTGGACTGTAAATATACCTTCTATAGAAATGACAGAGAAAATATTAAACAGTTATTTTTGAAGTATTTATTAAAAGAATCTGAGGTTAAATTGTATAAAAGGTAAAAGAAATTTAAAAGTAAAGAAAGAGAAACAGATTTTATGATTTACTTTTTTAATGGAATTAACTAAAACTGAAATGCAATTTTAAAAAATGAGATGAATTAAGGATGAAATATAATTTGATAATAAAGAATAGATGAATATCCTTTACAGTGTATAACGTTTTCCAAGGGAACAAAGAATTTAACATAGTAACAGGTTGCCTGAGTTTATGGTCTATGTACAAAAGATTCCTACTTTGTTTAAGTAGAAACTATATAATATCACATCATATCATTTCATAAAGGAAAGAAATATTAATTTCTGTTTACAGCTGATTCTAATAAATTTCATTTTTCTATGGTTTGAAAGTATTATTCTAAAGCATTATGATGTTCTTCAACTTTTTAAAACCGATGTTTAAAGCAGTCACATAACAACAATATAATTGTTTTTAAACAGGGGTTGGTTTTTTAATTTTTTTCGAACTTTCAAGCTTATGCTAAATCCTTTCTATATATTGTATTTTTTATTATTTTCTTATGGTTTATATTTGTAAAAAAAAAAAAAAGTAATATTAAAAAATATAATGGAAATCATTATAGGTATTCCCATTATTTTGTTTATTTTCTGTATTTGTGTATATATACACATGCATACCAAAAAATCTACTTTAAAATAGGGTTTGTTAAATATGAAACTGAAAACAATTTTAATTTCATTAGCTTCTTGTTGCTACTGATTTTAAATAAAGATGTGAAACTTTTTTCCAGGTGCGAGTATTTTTCCTTCATTTGTATTCTTTCTTCATTTATTGTAATGAGTAAAGTATCTGTTACTGTTTTTCTATTTAGAAAAAAATAATTTGCATTTTAACAGTATCGTCAATAGTAAACAAAGATGAAAAGGAAAAAAAATGAAATAAGCAAGAGAAACATTCACAACTAAATTGTTTATCATATTCACTATTGTTGCATAATGCTATGAATAATTAATATCAAACTACGGTTTACTTTTATTGTATTTTATTTTTGCCACTTTACGCAAATGTCTAAAAATATATCTTTTCAAAGTCAAGGTTTTTAATTAAGAATTATATTTTATTATGCAAATAAAATAAATTAAAATTAAACCGTTTTTCCTTTTTTTTCTTTTTAAAAAAAGTTACTGGCTAGTTTACGTTTTTTTTTTTTTGCAGTTTTTCTGTTAAACGCCTATTTTTAGAATTGTTTATTAATAACAATTTAGTTAAACACGAATTAAAAACGACAAGTTCTATATAATGTTGCGAAAAGTACAAATTTTATGTTGATTAAATCATTTCTTTTGCCTATTTTAGATTTTAAATAATAACATTTAATTGTTATTTCATAAAGAATGATTACTAATCAGTGGTGTAGCTACAGATGTTGGAGTCTTAAGCAAAAGTGACAAAAACCTCCTCTCTTCTAACATCAAAATGCTAAATTTTTATTTTCATTCATTTTCGTGGACATTTTAAATAAATTATCTTACAAAGTCAATTAATAAACGCACCAAAAAAAAATCTACTTTTTTGCCTTTGCAAAACTAATTATTTATTGTAACCCATTAAATAGAATTTTTAAAAAAATATGAACAACAAAATTGTTACGTACTTAGAAACTGAATTAAAAGAAATATAAACTACACGAAAATATAGTCAAAATAAGAGTCATATATCACATGACTCTATTCTCTTAATCTTGTAAGTTATAAACAGTGAGGATTGTCAATTCCTCAAAAAGCTTTGTGTTAAATGCTTAGCCAGAGAAAGCATTTAAAATATCTCTGTCAGGAACCCCCTCCAAACCCCAGACCATGGTTTCATGCCTTGGCACTCCTCAGAGAGGTGTCAGGGTAGGTTCAGACACTAGATCTAAAAATACCAACCCAAAGTCAGCATTTAACTAAATGTTATCTATTGAGTGGAAAATCTGAAATTTTCAGACACTTACATGTCTTTAAACCCAGCTATCCAATTCAAATAGCTATATGGGGTTGATAGATCTCGGCCATACCATATATTACACAAAAATATATTTCATTAGTTATAAATACAATGCAATAATTAGGAAAAAACAATAAAATAGCTCCATGTAACACAGAAATAACAGCTTTTTATACATTTTTGTTATTATTATTTATGTAACATAATAATATAGTGTAGAATGTTGATATTTTGCCCAACTATAAAATATTAAAAATAACGGATAAAATAATGCATAAAAACTATTTAAGATAAATAGTAAAATTTCCTTAAAATTAGTTATCCCTATCAGAACAAATACAAAAAAATTAATTCTTTTCTTATATGTTTAAAAAGTTCACGTTGACTGTCTGGATCCTTTTATGCCGTGAGCTTTTAGTATCCCTTAATCTTATTTAATATTAAGAATATCACTGTTGATAATTATTTGTATATTTATTTTAAAAAATAATGTACTATAATTGTTTATTGCTATGAAATTTCTTAGAAATCTGACCAGCCAAAGTGAAAGAGGAGCCATGGTCCATGGATTTCAAGCTCTGAAGTGCACAGCATCAAATTATGCTAGGCTTGTTTATTTTTAATAACAATAATAAATTAATGTAGTAGAAAATGTAATACTTGTAAGTAAATTAATTTAGTATAGTTTAAACAATTATGCAAAAACAGAAGAAACGGTTTGGAAATAGTATCTTAAGCTACTTTAAAAGATCAGACCAGTTGAAATTCATTTTAGAAATCATTTACAGTTATTTTATCGCTATATCTATATGTATGAAGTGTGAGAAAGATAAACTGGACCTTATACATACATATAATATCTGTTTTCCTATTCTTACAATCTCAAATTGGAATCATCGTAGCATTATCAAGTTTCATACAGGCTTAGGATATTTCTTTTAGGTTACTTCTTTATTCTCATTCTTAATGCAATCTAGTATTAGTCAGAAAATGGTCCTAGATATTTTTATCTAGAAGATAAACTAACAATGAAAAACTACTATCCAATAACTGGGAAATTTAATAAGGAATGTAATCTCTTCTACTGTTTCTCTATATAAAAAAACTATTAGAAGAAACTTTTTCCAATTCAAGCATGTGAAAAATAATTTGTAACCTTAATCTCTATGTTTTACCATTGCTGTTGTTGTTGTTGTTGTTGTTGTTGTTGTTGTTGTTGTTGTTGTTGTTGTTGTTGTTGTTGTTGTTGTTGTTGTTGTTGTTGTTGTTGTTGTTGTTGTTGTTGTTGTTGTTGTTGTTGTTATTATTATTATTATTATTATTATTATTATTATTATTATTATTATTATTATTATTATTATTATTATTATTATTATTATTATTATTACTTACTACTACTACTACTACTACTACTGGTGGTGGTGGTGGTAGGAGTAATAATTAGTAGGAGGAGGAGGAGGAGTAGGAGTAGTAATAGGAGTAGTAGGAGTAGTAGTATTTCACCTGTTATATATAAATTGGTGATAAATCAGTAGGTATTTTTAGCAAACTGGTAATTATCACTAACAATAGCACCTATTATTAAGGTAAGTATATTGTACAAATGAAGCCAATTAGATCGAGTAGTAGTATTTCACCTGTTATATATAAATTGGTGATAAATCAGTAGGTATTTTTAGCAAACTGGTAAATATCACTAACAATAGCACCTATTATTAAGGTAAGTATATTGTACAAATGAAGCCAATTAGATCTTGGCAAATTATCTGTATTACCAAATACATTAATGAGTGCAAAAATGTTATTTACATAATAATATACACTATGTATTCTGTTATTAAACAGGCAAAAACTCTCCATACAGTAGTCATGATCATGTGATATTTAGTGGTTTAACTATGTATTCTGATACCATATATAATATACCCTATAATAACTGTTATATCAGACATCATCTGTTAAACTAAACAATCACAATACAAAACAAAATAGAAATCAAGTCATTTTATAAATATGAAATAACCTTCCATTTATTTATAAGAATTAAATGCTTTTCTGCAATTATTTGTGGTTCTTTGAAGTAAAAACAGTTAAAGAGGGAAAATTTTTACATTATAAATTTTATGACATAATGATTTATCAATAATGCATATGTAATAAATAATGTATTAATTATTAAAGAAGTTGTGGAGTTGTGCTCAGATTACTAATGGGTTATGCAGATGGCAGATAGTGGAATGTCTTTTAGATGTGAAATCCAAAAGTTACTGATCAAGAATACCTGCTGTTTAGTAAGATAGGATGTTGGTTGATCAAAATTTAGATACTGTTTTCATAACAAATAGTCTTTTCTGTCTCATTTTTTCTCTTTATCACTTAAGTTATTGTAGAGCCATGTTATCAAACTTCTCATGTCATTGAATATTTCCTTATAAATGAGATTGTGTATTAATACACAATATTTCTATTCCTTAACTATATGCACAATATTTTTGATTTAATATTCTCCTTTTCTTTCTCCTTTTTTTTTAGCTCAAGCTCTCAATAATTAAAAAAGCAATGACAGAGATAGGCTTGTATAGTGTCAGTACTTAGTTGTGATTTTTTTAGGTAGTACAATCACTGGTCAATTTGCCTAAACAGGAGTTTCATCTGGAAAAGATAGTATGATTAGGCAACCCTATATAGGAACTCTTCTGTTTACTACAGAATGAAAAAGCCTGACACTATGATTTAAAATGTATTGTCTCATACAGTCTGGCTAAATTGTTGTGTCTGGTAGATTACTCATTCAATGATAGAAATAATAATAATAATAATAATAATAATAAAAATAATAATAATAATAATAAATAGTCACCAGAGGTCGCCTCTAGCTTACCACCCCTCTAGATTGTGCTCCTCAATTTATTAGAATATCATAAAATATACCGATTACAGGTAAGAGTTTTATATCTCTAATAACTATAAAATAGAAAACTAATAGATTAATTTTTAAAAAAAGAAAAGAAATACAAAAGGCAACTCAGATTGATTGCATAATGGACTTAGATGTCCAACATTCAGCCATGATGTCCGCCAACTCAGACACATTTAAAAGTTCCTATGCACAAGTTGCAAAATCACCATCAACGGTTATTAAAAAAAGTGAAAATAGTCCGCAATTGTTTTTCTCAAGGAAAATGCAGCTAGTGCCTAGATTTCACTGTTCTACAGCAGGGATCTAATGAAACTAGGTCTTACCCCAAAAACTACTAAAACCTATGTTAACACAATAAAAGAGCCTTGGTCTAATGATAGCCTTAAAAAAATATCTGAAGTTTTTAATCAAACAATGCCTAGGGATCTTTTCAATTTGTTTAAACGTTTTTTCACTGAACATTCCATTGTCATAGAAATTATGGATAGAAACTGTTTGCTTTATAGATTCTCTAAGAAGCTTCTATTCAAAGACATAAATAATAAAAAACTATGGAGTTTGATAGTTCATGTGGGAGATCATCCGAATCCATGTTATTTGGCTATTGAATTTGTAAACGAAGAAAGCAAAGAATTGTTTCGACAAGAAATTAAAACTCTGGGGCAATACGCATTAATTGTAGTCAATCCCAACAGAGAAAACTTTATTACTGGCTTAATTATAAAAACTTACCTAGGTTACTCAGAAACAGATTTCATTAAACTTATGAAACTGTTCGGGAAGGTGATAGATTTTCAGCCTTTACAGATTAAAAATACACCCATCCCAATATTTAGTAACAATTATAGATTTAAAGTAAAATTGGGAGAGAACATTAATCCCAAAAATACTCCAACACAAGTTGCAGATGAAGAAGCGACATTATTTCTTGTTATAAATGGTCTAAAACTGCAATGCTTTCATTGTAAAGAACGCGGTCATCTTTTTAGCAACTGTCTGACTTTATATTGTAACAATTGTAATATGAGCACATCCCCCTTACATCATTGCCCAAAAGTAGATTTCCATAGTAATCAAGAAGTGATTGCAGATGAAGATGTGCCTTCGACAGACCATAATATTGAAGAAAAATTGATATTGACATTAGCAATAGTGGAAAGGTGATTCTACATACTACAGGGCTCAATACCATTGAAGTTTCCTTGTCTCCTAATCCGGAAATCTCACCCCCTTTTAATAAAACATCCCTTGAAATAATGGAACCACTCGCAGTTCTCCCGACCCAACAGATTTCAGAAACTTCACAAGTCACTAGAAAACCAGGTTGGCCGATCAAAAAAAAAATCTAATAATAATCCGAAGAAACTCATAGCTCTAGAATATAAAAGAAGTGATAATGATTCCCCTCCTCCAGTCTCTAGAAAAAAAAGCTAACATGACACAAAGTTACAATGCCTCTCTAATTGTCACACACTCATCAGAAAATAGTCCAATGGAAGAGGAAACTGATAGTATTACAAACATAAATAAAGTTTCACTTGAAAACCCCTTCACAGACAGGAAAATGAGATCAAATGATATTTCTCTCAAATCTACAGACAATAATTAAACAATGCATATTTATTGATCCACTAAAATATACTACAGCTTCCTTTATTAAAATATTTAACTTTATCTTAGAATAAAACTTTCCTATTCTAGGCTTAGATTCTGATATATATGTGCACACACATACAAATAATGGATATTAAAATAGGAGTTTTTAATGTTAGAGGGTTAAACTCCCCACAAAAAATTGATCTCCTTGCCAAATGGTACAACATTGTTAAATCGCAGATCATGGGCATTATTGAAACAAAAATCTACAGTGGCTCACTAATCAACCCTACAGATAAGCTAAAATTCAAGAGCTATACAGCCTTCTCAAACACATCTGACACTCCATCAGTGGGTACAGGCATTATCATTGATAAAGCCTTCCCATTTAGTTCTTTTAAAATTCTACATATTGATGTGCACTTGCTAATAATTATATTTACTCATAAAGCTATCACCTTAAACATAGCAATTGTTTATACCCCCCCCCCAGGTCCCACTATTATAAACAGAATTATACAAACACTTAATTCCAGGTTCACAAATGCTATGTATCCGACAATTATTTTGGGAGATTTCAACATGACATATCAAACCTTCACCAGTAAATGGTTACATCAACTGTCTTTTCTGATGATGAGTGGAAGAGGCTTTCTGCTGGAGAAGGCCATGTCATTTAACAATGGTAGACATTCATCACTTATAGATCTGTTTTTCTATTCGCCATCATTACATAACATGATAAGCATTCAATTAAAGAATTTCCCCCTCTCTGATCATGCAGCTGTTTTAGTATCATTGGAAATTAATTTTGATAATAGAACAACAATTAATACAGGTAGAACCATCAGAGTTCTACTACCATCATGCACACCAGAATATCTTTTTTCAGAAGTATACATATATCTTCACAAATTGAAGAATATTACAATGGTTCCAGTCCAAGCATGGTATGCTTTTACTAATCTGATTTCATTTATCATTTTACCAGGACAACAACACCTCCAACAAAACTACTAAAGCTTATGGATGATATCTATAAAAAAATTATTGGCACTTCTCAATCAAATCTCAATCATCCCTGTCTGATAGCTTTAAAGAAAACATATCAAGAGTTAACAAACCAGCTTAAAGAATATATCTCCATTAAAAAGAAAAGGTTATATTTAAATAAGCCACACATGTATACCAGAAACTTCATTAGGTGGGAGCTAGGCCACCCCTCCCAGGTGTGAGTCCCAACAGCTATTAAAGTTCAAACTGAAATTGTCTATGGAGATTTTATGCTGGAGTGGCTTTATATATTGTATAAAGAAAAATTCCAGAGGGTCTCCTCACCAAGTCTAATGGCCTTTTCACAAAATAGATTAGACAATGAATTTAAAATTTCTTTAAAAGATTTCATTCAAAAAATAGAAGCGATGCCAGATTCATGTCACCCTGGCATAGATGGAATTCCCAAGTTTGTATATAAACATATTGATAAAATTGCAGCACAATATATGCTTAACCTAGTCTCCTATCTCACTAAAGACATCTATAAAATACAGGGCTTAAATCAAATTATGCTTGTGCCATTCATGAAAAAGAAACAATTAATCTCAAACACCACTAACCTACATCCAATTTCAATGTGCTCCCTTGGCATAAAGATAATATAATCAGTGATAAAACATAAAATAGAGCCATTCATTTTGCCAAACCTATCAAAAATGCAATTTTCCAAAAAAGAATCCTCAACAGGGCAGACAGCCTTTCTATTCAAGTCAACTATAGAAACTGTTAGAGATAATAAAAAATACAGTACAATTATTATTCAACTATATATTGAAGCCACTTTTGACATGATTTCCATCAGTACTCTTCTTAAAACTGTGCAAAAATACTCAGTCTTCAATGCCTATCTAAACTTGCTTACTAATTTACTTTTAAACTGTAAGATTTATGTTTCCCTAAATGGGAAAACTTCACTGCCAATAGTGCTGCATCAGTCCATTCCTCAGGGCTCACCTCTCAATGCCTTATTGTTCACTGCCTATATCAACCCTCTTATAAAAATAATAGAATATGAATTTTCAGGAGTTTACGTGCCTACCATCAATGACAACATCTCATGCATCACATATATGGATGATATAGCAGTATTTCTATCATCCCAAAAGCAAATTCCCAAACTTCTTAAGATACTTAACAATTTTACAAAAGAATATAATGTAACATTTAATATGGAGAAATCGTGTGCATGGAAGATCTTCACTGGTAATAGCATTACTAAATAAAGGTAGACCAAGCACATTTCTTGGGTTCAACTTTTATTTGTCATTCACCTATGAGATCGCTGATACAGAAGAATTTAATAGAAAAAGTGGAAAAGACTGTCAATTCACTCTCCAAAGCTTACCTCTCTATATATACAAAAATGGCTTTGCTTAACATGTTAGTGATTACAAAAATCTCTTATTTTACTCCAACAATCATTTATACCAAGGCATTTACAAACAAGATAGACTCCTTATGTAGGAAATTTTTCTGGGGAAAAAATATTATCTCAATATCAGTAAAACGTCTAAGAAAACCCCTTTCACAAAATGGCCTTAGCCTTCACTCAATACATGTATTCAGGATACAAAAAACATTGAACATAATATCTACTTGTGCACAAAAATTCCCATATTTAGAAATTTCTACCAAGATTACCCCTACAGATAGACCACCTCCTCTTCAGGGATATCTGAACACACTACTTACACCATTATTAACAATCCACATTCTTAACTTTAAACCACCACAAGCCAAATATAAATATTGGGAAGTTTATCCACTTCTACATCCAAGTCAAGATGATATACAAATTCCACTTCATATTAATAATAAACAATTGTGTCACAAATTCAAACTATGGTCACTTGAACCAAAATATTTTGACTTTTTTCTAAAGATAAATCTGGATTCACTACCTATGCAATATTTTTTGAAATATCAAGGAAACTATAAAGATATAGATGATATATGTAATCTTTGCCATAGGGACTCGGTGACACAAAACCACCTTTTTTCTCATGTCCAAGTCTAGAAAACATTCGTGAAATATTAGCACTTCACTCAAGGATAAAAAAATCAATACAAAAACCCTTTTTGATTCTTTTAAAAGGGGTATCTTTGCTGAAATAAGAATCTGCACATTTTTACTCTATGCCTTATGGTGTACAAGGTGTAATTTCATATACAATTATAACCCCAGAAGACATCCAAACACATTCGGAAATAAGCTGCAAACCATACGTAAAAGAGACATGAAGATTACAGATCAATCTAAGTACATTGACACCTGGAATATACAAGAACTTGCACTAACAAAAAAACTATATCTAACATGGATTCTTGTGCCAGTTCTGAAGTCAACTGACACAAATTAGATGCATCACTGCTTTAATTTAATTGAAGTATATCTAATTGTATATAATCATATGATTGAGTGATCATCATTGACTTTGTTGAACTGTTTTTTTTCTTAAAGACTTCTAGTTTGATAACGCATACAATCACTGATCAAATCATTGTACATATGTAGTTTTGTGAAACCAATTTATGTATAAGAACTATGTTGTCAAATGTAATTAATACTAATAAAGTTTATCCTTTGAAATAATAATAATAATAATAATAATAATAATAATAATAATAATAATAATAATAATAATAATAATAATAATAATAATAATAATAATAATAATAATAATAATAATAATAATAATAATAATAATAATAATAATAATAATAATAATAATAATAATAATAATAATAATAATAATAATAATAATAATAATAATAATAATAATAATAATAATAATAATAATTCTTCAATTCAATTCAATATCAATTTATTATGTGCATTTCAACGTTTACACTTTAACAGAAATACACAATAAAAAAAACAAAAAAAAACAATAATAATTAAAAAAACAACAACAACTATAAGCAAATACAAACTACATAAATAAGATTATATATACATATATGTTAATAATTATAAATTTAGTTGTTTTCTAACATTCATAACAAATTGATCACAAAAAATATCAATATTATTAAAGGTTAGATTATATTCTATTTGCAATCTATTAATAACTGACTTACTAAAGAAATTATTTTTACATATACTAACCTTGAAAGTTTGCATTTCTCTTAATAAACGACTAGGTACTTTCAATTCTATTTTTTATATACAGTTACTGGCATCAATTTCCCCATCAATCAACTTTTTCAACAATATCATATCTTTCAATATTCTTCTTTCTTTTAATTAATACTGGTTTAACAATTTGACATTCTCCCATTATTAATTTATTAAATCTTTTCTCAACATTATATATTCTTGACTGAATATTAATCAGATTGAAGTTCCATATACAAGAATTATATTCTAAAAGTGTAACAACAAGTGAAAAAAATAACCTATATTTTATGAAAATAGATAAATCTCTCCCATATCTCGAAATACAGCTCATCTTTCTGTATGCTTTATTAATAATATATTTAATATGTGCATTAAAAGTAAGATTACTACAAAATGTAATTCCCAAATCGGATACAATCTCTTTCTATTTAATAACCTTATTCTCAATTTTATATTGATAAACAGATTTTTCAGTTTTATTAGTATAGGAAACAAAGCATGTTTTATTAATATTGATCTCCATATTGTTATACTTACACCATATAATAAAACTATCTATATTCTTTTGAACCTCAATATGATCACTATAAGTAATACCTTTTTTAAATAACTTATAATCATCAGCATAAGTAAGTATCATACTCTTTTTATGCTATGATCAAGATCACACATATAAACATTAAAAAGTAATGCTGCCAATATTCCACTCTGAGGAACACCTATCATATCAAAAAAAGAGAATTGGTTTTATCCATATGCATAGATTTAAGACCCCTCAAATAATGAGAAAACCACTTAACTAAATGAGGATTAACACCCAATATTTTAAGTTTTTACAAAAGTCTAATATATGAAACTTTGTCAAATGCCTGAGTCATATCAAAATATACATCTAATTGCTTGCTGATCAGATAAGGCATGAGCAATATGATCAGATATCACCATTAAATTAGTTTCAACAGATCTACTAGGTAAAAAAACCATGCTGATAACTTGGTAATACCCTAATCATATCTACAATAATATTACTATAAATACACCTTTCATAAATCCTAGAAAAAAGTGATAGAATTAAAATAGGTCTATAATTACCAGAATCAGATCTATCCCCTTTCTTAAAAATTGGTATAATCTTAGATATCTTAAATATATCAGGAATAATAGTTTTCTCAATCGATAAATTAATGATATAATGCAATGGTGCTATCAAACATTCAGCACAACCCTTGATAATAAAATTAAGAATATTATCATATCCCATAGAAGATTTTGATTTAAGTTTAGAAATAGCACTAAACACTTCAGGAATTACAATTTTATTAACATCTATATTCCAAAAACTCTCTTTATTAAATTTAATATCAACCATATTTTCATTATCTGAAGTATCTAAATACATATTTGTAAAATGATTGACTAGATCATCCATAGAAGCCCTAATTACATTATATCTACAACCCTTACCTCCAGCAATATTAAGACCTTTTATATAATTCCAAAACATTTGTGGATTATTCCTAAAATTTTCTTCAACTCTATTTAAATTGTTATTATAATCTCTTTTCATAAGAGTCTTAGTATAAGCATGCAAACCACTAAATATCTTATATAATTCTTTATCATTAGTTAACTTATATAACCTATGATATTTATGCTTTCTGTTCAAACCCTTACAAAATTCCTTAGAAAACCATTTAGGATATTTATTATTAGTATTCAAATAATACCTAACAGGAATATATTGATCAAGAAAATTTTGAACTATACCAACAAAATTATTTGCAGCTATATTTGGATCATTTTCCATCAAAACTACATTCCAATCAATATCCCCAAAAGCTTTATAAAGGCCATAATTGTCACCATGTTTATAAACTTTCTTACTATTTACTATAGGCTTTATATGTTCATGAGAACCATCTATTACAAATTCCAAAGGTGGATGATAAGGATCAGGGGGCAAAAGAGCTTGATCAGCCTCTTAATAATAATAATAACAACAACAACAACAACAACAATAATAATAATAATAATAATAATAAATAATAATAATAATAATAATAATAACAACAACAACAACAACAACAATAATAATAATAATAATAATAATAATAAAAGATGGTGCATTAGACCTTGGAGAGCATAGACCAGATAAAAACATTCCACATTCAAACCATTAGAAAGCTATTAAAAACATCAAAAACAATATATATATAAAACTTCAAAAGTTGTAATATTAATTTAATTGAAATCAACTAACAGAAAAAATAAGCAGAGTTTAATTGATAATTTTTGAATACAAAACAAACATTACAAAATTACCAACACAACCATGGAGGCTCAAAGGTCACATGACATAATAAACAGTGACCAAAACATCAATAAAAGCCATAAAAATAAAAAAACAAGCCAATATTTGCAGACATGGTCAAAATAAAAAATAAAGTCAATTTAGCTCAGATATCAGCAAAAAGATTAAAAAAAGCAATGCAACCACCTCTCAAAAGATCAGTCATATATATAGGAAAACAACCAATAGAGTCATAATTAATTTAGAAACTGGAAAACAGGATTGTCAAAATTCACCAGAAATTATCTAAAATGAAGAAAAATTGAACATCACAACTGAATCATTCAATAATTCTATACCAAAACATCTCTTTGCAACATTCAAAATATTTTTTTCTCCAAATCCATAATGAAGTCAGCAACAGACAGCAACATATCATTATATAAATTTCCAAGAGTTGCTGTATGAGGCATTAACATTAAATGGATTCTGGGACACAATACAACAGCTTGCAGAACATCCCAATGACTGGTACCTAATACTGGAATTTTATGAAATCACACAAAAGGAGAGGTTTCAAAGACAAGTCAAATCATTGGGTAACTTTGCACTGATCACTATAGACCAGAATCATCAAATGCCATTTCAGGAATAATTAAGAACACCTACCTGGGATACACAGAGCAAGACTTCCAAAGAATGATGGACCCCTTTGACAAGGTCATTATGTTCAAAATAGTATACTGGAAAGACACACCAATACCAATTGCAAGTAACTCTTATGAGTTCAGAATAAAACTACATTTAGATACTGATCCAGATAATAAACCAACACAGATCTTGGATCTGGAAGTAATGCTCACTCTATATATTAAAGGTATAAAACCATAGTGATATTTATGTAAACAAAGAGGACACATCATTGCACAATGATCAAACTGCCAAAACTTAACCAAAAATCAAAACACACACATACCAAAACAACAACATTTCAACCCTACCATGCAAACAGAAAAAAAACTCTTGCCAAGGATAGAAGTTCACAAACCACACAAAAAATAATAACAACAATAAAGTAGAGATATCAAGCTTAGACCTTATAGATTTGTTCATAGAAAAAAAACTCCAAACAAAGGAACATGATAAAAACAAAATGGAGACCAAACAAAAAAATAATTCAACAAGTAAAACAAATGCATATATGCCAGAGTTTGACTACAGAACAGTTAAAAACACACAACCTACTATTATTAATAAGACAGCCATAGCACTGCTACCACCAAGTAGTCCTATCACAATAATGCAACTGATAAATCCAATCCAACTCAAAAACAAGAGAAATCCTGGTAGACCTACCAGAAAGAAGTTATCAAAAAGTGAAGACAGATGATGATAACTCTAATTTACCAATCATTGATAATATAAGTGAAAACTCAAGTCCAGTGGAAACAATTACAAATCTATTGGAAAACCATCTAATAAACACAACATCACAAATTCAAGAAGCATGAAAACCAACACAATATAAAAAACAACCAGAAGAATGATACAAAAGCAAACAAAACAGATCAAAAACAAACACAAATAAAATAAGTTAGTGAAAATATACAATGTAAATTCCCAAAGCAATGACAACAAAGAAGACAAACCAATTCCAGCTACAAAGTTAATGAAAATTAAAATAGCAGTGCTTAATGTCAGAGGCATTAACTCAATAGCGAAAATATACCAGCTTAACAAATGAATTAGCATTATACAACCACAAATACTAGGACTACTAGAAACAATGATTTACAATGGATCACAAACTAATCCAGACATATACCTATAAAATCAAGGTTTTTTCACATACACACACATCATCACTTTCAGCCAGCACAGGCAAACTCATAGCCTCAAATTGCAGTTTATCAACTTTCAAAATTATTTACATTGACTCACATCTCCTAATCACTACATTCCAGCATCAAATTACCACAGTCAACATTATTTTTGTGTATGCACCCCCTGGTTCCAACAAAATAGCGCATACAATTCTCACAATAAATGCCCAGCTCATGTCTAGCCACAACCCAACAATATTAATGGGGGATTTCAACTTCATCTATGAAAAATTCAATACAAAATAGTTACATCAATTAAACCTGCCACTCATGAGTGCTCAACGCTTTGTTGTGATAGATTCAGTGTCATTCTCCAATCGATGGCATGCCACACTCATTGATCTTTGCTACTACACACCAATGCTTCATCGCCTGATCAATTTTCATTTCAATCCATGTCCATTTTCAGACCATGTTGCACAAACTATTACAATAAATTTTTCAGAGCTACAGGCAACATTTATTCATCTAGAAAAAAACAATCAGACTTCTACTTCCGACAACCACTATCGAATTCCTATTCTCAGAAGCTTACATCATGCTAAACCAAATTAAAGATATCCCACAAGATCGAATTCAAAAATATCAGTCATTCATCAACATACTATCATTCAACATACATTACATGACCAGATACTCATCCTCACCTTCCTAATTAATGGCACTAGCAGATCCCCACAAGAGAATCACCATAGCCAGATCCATGCACAACAGCCATCATATATACAAAAACTAACAAAGCAATATCACAATACATGTAAACAATTAAAACAATACAAAGAATGCTTTTATTATTCCAGTTTTTAAAAATAAAGAAAATATTCAAGATTATAATAATTGTCATCAAGTATCATTAATATCTACTACAACAAATGTTCTTTGAAGAATTTTGTTAAATAGATTGATGAATAGTAACCAAGGGTTAAATATAGTTTCAAAGAAACAACAAGTACTATAGATATAATTTTTATTGTCATGCAAATGCAAAAAAAAGTACCAGGATCAAAGAAATAATTTATATATTGTTTTTATTAATTTGATCAAGGCAATTAATTCAGTTATTGGATGAACATGTTAATGACACTTTAAAATTAATTCGATATCCACCAAAATTTAATTACGTTATATAGCTTCTACATGATGGAAAGAGAGGAAATGTTTTTCTACAAGTAAATAATGTGAGACCTTTGAAATGAAAACTGATGTTAAACAAAAATTTATACCTGCTCCAACATTATTCTCAATTTGTATGACAGTTGTCTTTGGATTTGTGTATAACTGGCTTAATGATACAATGATCAGATACAATGCAGATTTGATGATGGAATTTTTAATTTGAATCGGTTAAAATCAAAAGCAATTATTCTATCTTCTTGAATTCTGTATTTATAGTATGCTGATGATAGTGCTATTTTTGCTAGTTCAAAGATTATTTACACAATAATTTTAATATTTTACTTTCAAAATTCAATTTATTTGCATATACATTTAAGTCTAATCCAAGTAAATCAATCAATTACAATCAACATGAATTGTAAAACATGAGTGTTACATATATACTTGCGAAAAATACAGTACATCGATGAATTTTTTCATAATTACTGAGTCCATAAGGTTGATTTTATTGCACAGTGTTCCAGCAATTCCAATCCTAAACTGTGTTAATTGAGAAGTAGAAATCTGAGGCAGTCTCTAGGGCTGGAGAAGCTGGGACACCCATGAATGTGTCATTAAAGAGTTATCTGGCCCAGGTCTGATCTGCTAGCCCTGGCTGACATGTGCATTTATCTTCCCTCTTTAATTTGCGAAGGATACTTAAGAATAGCTTATCAATTGGACAATCTGATCTCTTGTCAAATATAACTTTACATCTGATGGACCAGATTGAAAAGTTTATCATTGTGGTGGGTCTGATCTGTTCTAAGTTTCTTTTTTTTTTTTGAAAGCATATTTTAACGAGATACTGGCAGGATCTGAATTGTTAATCCTCATTAAGGTGATGTTACGTAGGTCTCTCCACAATCCACATTAATCAAGAATATGGACCATTTTGAATTTGATTGTTCTATGAATAGGTTACATTGTCAGCATTACATATTTGACAAACTGCAAAACTATTTGCAGGCTTATCAAAAATCGTTAGAATTTCATTTGGAACTATAAGTTAATTTGATTAATATAAAAACAATAATCGCCATTAATTTTAAGTTTTAGCCTTTTTGTTAAATGGCAAATTGGAAGTCAAATAAATGTAATCATTTTTTATCGAATAATTCGATTGGCATTGATATTAGAAAAAAAGTGCGCTATTTGCAAGTGTATTTAATTTTTTGAACATTTAGTTTATCCTAGTAGCTGAGTAGTAGTAACATTGTCTGACTTGCGTGTTTTATGAATAGGTTATTTATTGAAAAATACGGAATAACAATTTGAGTGGTTTCTGAACCAACTACGTAAAAAACATTTTAAACGTTTAATTAGCTGAAAACTATTGACATTTTAATTGGCCTAAATTCAAAATCAACTTTCAGGCATATATATAATTAAATACTACGTAGATATATAATAATATTTATTAACCCTAATTTTAACTTTGTATATCCAGGTCAACGCTTTGACGTATGAAAAAAAAAAAAAACAATGTAAACTTTTACTTAAAGAAAATGTCTCATAAATTGCTTGTAACTAATTTTGGCACTGTATGCATAAAGTTCTGTTTGAGTGGAGAATTAAATAAGATAGTGAACATAGACAAAAAATATATGAAATATAAGTATACTCTGCAAGGATATATGTATTTGTGGGTATACTCAACAATATAAACGCGATTGTATTTATTTGTATTGGAAGGCTATGTTATTTCTGAATATGCTTCAGATTTCTTTGTTATTTTTATAATTAACTATTTTAATTACGATAGAATGACAGCCTGTTATTTATTTTAAAAATTGTATTCTTTATTTAATTTTGAATCTAATTGCATAGCATATAGTTTAATTATAAACGTGATGACAGATTATCTGTTGTATAGAAAATAATTAAAAATGCTTCCAATATATATTAGGCAATATGTAACTTGTTGATAGTACTAATATTCAATAAATAATGAGGATAGACAAGGCAGTTCTTCATATCCAGAAGATGATGCCATAATATGGAAAAATATTCTTATCTTAAAACAAATAAAGCTGATTTGTAGCCAATATTATTTGTTGTCATTGAAGATGAATAATTAAGAGTGGTTACTGATAGTAAAAGTATACTCTGTTTATTAGTAATAGTTGATTGACAATATATTCTGAATTATTAAACTATATTAATTGATGATGGGTGGAAATAACAATGATTTAGTTATTTACGAATGTTATGCTAGTTGAATTGAAAATACATCAGCAACATTTATCAGCTATTTCCATCAAGAATATACAGTTATATCAACATATGGCTACATAAAATAAATACTATTATTTGCATCTGCTGATTCTTTTTATTTTCACGCTTTCACTTTCAAACACTTGAGATTCGCCCATACAAAAGTCTTTGGGTTCAAAAAGATAGATGGCCATTTTATCTTTTCCAAAGACTTTATCATGTGGTTGAAGGGTTAGTATTCATTCATTTTATATTTAAAATCCAAAGCGCATGTGCAACAGTTTAATGCTGTTTAAATATTATAGTTTATAAAAAACATTGCACTATATAAAATAATTGACTTATTTACATACATTTAATTTCAAATAAGAATGACGTATCAATAATTCTAATAAATTTCACCAGCATCATTCATTCAAGCATGTTAAAAGTAATTTAAAGTGATTATTTAAGATCTTCACGCTTTCACTTTCAAATACTTAAGATTCTCCCATACAAAAGCGTATGGGTTCGAAAAAATAGATGGCCATTCTATATTTTCCAAAAACTTTATCATGTGGTTGAAGTGTTAGTATTCATTCATTTTATATTTAAAATCCAAAGCACATGTGCAACAGTTTACTGCTGTTTAAATATTATAGTTTATAAAAAACATTGCGCTATATAAAATAATTGACTTATTTAAACATAGGTTTATGAAACTTATGTTTCAAAGTAACCTTTATTAAGTTACTGTATCAAATTCCATAGGCCCAAATATGCAGGGACCTCATTCTGTCACCTGCAGCAGTGGGCCAAAGAAATTACAATGATACACTGATATTATACAATTGGGCAGTGGCTCATAGCAGTCCAACCATCTCACATAATAAATTAGGTGTTACAGGTATATTAACTTAGATCAAAGAATAGTCAATCAAGGGGATGTTTCTGTCCATTCGAGGCAAAATCTATGTGGGGGAAGAAACTCTCAAACCCTACTGGCAGGTCCCCAAAATACTCCCCTCAACCCCACCCATGCCCAGACCAGCCAGGAACTCCACTTAGCAAGAACCCAGACCCACTCCCTGGACAAGGTTATTCCACCTTGCCCCCCCATATGTGGGTTAGATTTATCTGGGTGTCCCATTGGTTCAGTCGATCCTGAACACTAACCAAATCAAAGAGGGCTGTGAGGACCATGCCTGGTCATCCCCATTCTGGGTGTGGTGATGATTGCCATCCACCCCTGCAGATCAATGAACCCATCAGAACCATCACATCCACCCTTGAAACTGAGGATTTATGCAAAAATCTATGATTACTAATTCAACAGTCCAAATGAATATGGACAAACTTGGTCTACCAGGCTAAAAATGTACTGTTAACCAAGAAAACATGAAAACAAAAAAAAGAAAAAAGAACACAAAATCAACACTGTTCACAAGCTGTCCATTAAGGGATGCTGCAGCCCATCAAGGCCAAGCCTGTGCAGGAACAATGACTCTCAACCCATACAGTGGGTCCAGACATCCCTTTCCTGAATGTGGCAATGATCCCACCTGCTCCCACAGATGATCAGGTTCTTCATGACTTCCACCCTCCTGAGGAAGAAGAGTCAAGTAGAGACCCATGTTCTTGATGCAACAACGTTAACATGGGTCAGTCCAAATAGGTTGGGACCATATTCAGTCTACTGCCCATCTAGACCAAGGAGGATACACTGCATTACATAGATGATCAATTACAAAATACATGAAATTAAATACCTTGATTTTCGGAAATAAATGATATAAAATACATTGATTCATTGTAGTCTTAAATTGCAGCTAGCTTTATCTGCACACCACAAGAACACACCATTTGTCCATTTCCAATGTACACTAATGTCAGAGGATCCCAAAGTCTGTTTGACACTATTGTCAACTCCTGATACCTGCCAAATGTTCAAAATATCTGTTCAGCTCACTGACTGTAGTTCTCCAGGAATTACAATCCAGTCTATAAATTTCCACTTGATTATTCCAATTAGAAAAAGTATGATTAGCATTGTAGGATTCTTGCTTATGTTTGGTTGTATAGCAGAAGTTGATGGCAAAATCATGTTTTGACAATTGGTTTCTGTAACCCTACAATGGGCTTGATTGTGGTAAGATTCCAACTGGGACTCTTGCAAATTGATACTATTTGAATTATGCTTGTCTAGATTGAATTCTAGGTCTTGATTAGTAGTCAAGATTTCAGTTGTGTAATCTAAAAGTTTGTAATCAATCTTTGAAATATTCTCAATAATTGTTGGACTAAAAGAGGTTGAATAATTTGCAACTTTGATGTCTCTGTTTAGGTATATAACATCATGTGTAACTTATTCTTGTCTTTAAATCATTGTTTTTTGGCTCAGGATTCACTTTGTTGTAATTCTGAGTTGATTTTTAAAAAAAAATTATTATTTTTGTGACACCCCAACTTTGGTCCAATAACTTCTGTTCTGATCATCAGAAAAACTTAATTTTTGTGCAGGGAGATAGCTTAAATCATAATCTATAATTGTTAATTCTAAAATTGAGATTGAATTAATATTTAAAATAATTTCCCTCTCCAGTTCAACACCACAATATCGTAACTTTTTTCCTATAAATAATTTAATGCTGGGATTTGTTTTTCCATAGTTTTATGATTAATTTTAATATCTAGCATGTTCCCTGGGCTATTTTCTGTTTTCCCTGACTGTTTTGCTGCCATAGAAACTTGTTTTACTTTATTAATATCTGATGTTAAAGTGAAATTCTTAAGACTATCTTTGTTAAACATTTTTTCTCTTTTTTTTTATCTCAACATTTTCAGTGGGATTTGATTTTCAAATCATTTCTCAATCTGTTCTATCATTAAAAATAGAATTTCTATTGTCTCTATTCTTTTTTGGATTGTTTGGTTTCATTTTAAAAAAAATTTTTTTTTTTTAAGTTTTATGTTGATCTAATGATTCTAAAAATTACTTATCATGGCTTTTGCCTTTGTTTAATGGCAGCCATTTGCATAAAATGGAACAATTGATAATTTCAATTAATTCTCAATGAAAACTGATTTAAAATTTCTTGTAAAGGTGATAAAACAATAAAACAAGTACTCATTTACATCTTAGCAAACTTTTTTCCCATGAACACACAACTTGACAATGTAATGAGTCCCATTCTTATGGAGCCAGTGAACATCCAACTGCTCCAACTGGCAGCAGGAAACTTATTTATTAAAATTAAATATAAGAGTGATAATCCCAAGGTTCCAATCTAATGAATAGTAGGCTGGTGATACTTAATAATAGGCAATGTAAGGTAACAAATATTCTCCAAAGCATTAATAATTATGCTTATTTTAATATGTTAAGAAGATTATATGATTTCCTAATTCTATGTATCTAAGCTGTGGACTGGTATTATTATTATAATCTGTTTAAAATAAATCAATATCACTGTAACTCTACATTTGATTTATTAATATCATATTATAAAACTTTTCTCTAATACTATTGAAACTTTTGGTATATTAATAGTTAACTATAAATAGCAAATAACAAATGTGCAAGGACATCTGTGATCACTTTGAGTAGATAATACACTAGTGCAATAATATAGTACTATGAACTAATATTTAACAGGGATATTACTATTTAGAATCATTGTTTGTTTAATTCCAACATGGTTTACATATCTAATTCATATCTTCTCAAGAATGATTTTATTGTCACTAAAATTAAATCATCAAGACTTAATGGGGTGAAATCTAATGCCACATATCCAAAAGTATAATATTAGTGAGCTAAGGCAAATAAGTAACCTAGGTCACAGTCATTCCATGACTACAAATGGCTTGCTATTCCAGTGCCAATATCTGAAATCCCTATGGGATATGGGGAAAGGAGGCAGTTAATCCTTTGTTTAAAAAATACATGAAATCCATTGTAATAGCATAGGTCTTAATTAGCTCAAAAATTCATTGGTGTCATGTGTGATTCACCCATTATGATGACTTACACTTCCATGCAGGGTAAGGAAAAAAGTATGCCTCACTGTAAGATGACATGGATATAAATACAAAGAACAAATATAACAATGCATAATATTATAATTATCAAACATGGCAACAGTTAAATCTCACAAATAAATAACATCTACTTTATAAGTGTGAACACCAAAGAAATGAAATATAATCATTAATTAATATATAAAAATTAAAATAGTAACTACCAACATGAACACTATCAACTGTAATAATTATTAGTGGTAATTAATTATGTAATACAATATAAACATAATATTAAATATGTCTAGATTTGATCAAAACTGAATTTTACCTTTCATGATCATTTAGTAATTGTAGCTTTAACAAAAAGGACATTAAAAACAAAAATATAATAACATAATAAAGTTTAACAATTTATCATAAGTGATTTTTACCTTCCTTGTGGTCACTTGATCTAAACTTAACATTACTGCATATCTCTTTTCTTTCATAAGCAAGCTTATATTGAACTCTTAATTATTTTGGATCCTTTGATTTTATGAGCAAACTGGCTGCTGGGCCTACAAACATTAAACATATATAGAATTACAATAACATACACATTAAAATAAAATTAAGAAAATATTATTAGATAAGGTTTATTCATGTTTCTTTTGTCAAAAAATGAAAAACCTGAATGCACTGATTTAAAACTGCAGAACTATCTGAAGGCCTCATAATGTTCTTTACTACTTAACAATATTAGAATTACTCTATAATTCTCATTGTATTGCATCTCTGTAAATATTGTGATTAACTACTTTTCCTTCTTGCATGCACCAATTAAATTATAGAAAAATATCAATTTTTCACTATCAATCTTCTAATACACAATTAGCATAAAAATTATTCTCCATAATATCATTATAATAACTTTTAGTATTTTTTAGATATTTATATGATATTTTTCACTATCAATCTTCTAATACACAATTAGCATAAAAATTATTCTCCATAATATCATTATAATAACTTTTAGTATTTTTTAGATATTTATAAATACACATTTCACTATATTTTATTAGGATTGTGCATTCTTAATACTTCAAGTAAACATTTATTAATCAAATTAATAATCACAAGAAATTGTCAAATCATTAAATAATTATGAACTTTCATTTTTCTTTTGAAAATTTTTAACACTTTCAAACTAGAAGGAGATACAATGCTGAAGATGAACATTAATTTCAATTATTATTACTGTGGATAATTATTTAGTTTTAAGATACAATTTAGCTATCCAGCAAATACTCTATTGTACTTTTAATATTCCCAATATTATTAACATGACAAATTATAAATTTGAAATTAAGTTGAACTGTGAAGTAATATTAGCAAAATACTATTATTTTATTTAATAATCGTGACAATTCTGTCAAAACTCAACTAAATTATATCCAGTTTTTCTTGTAGAATTTGAAGTAATTTCTAGCATTTCATGTTAAGAATTTCAGTAATCTATTTTTTTAATAACTTTAATATCGATAGTCCATTTATTTATAATTATTCAACTTAGGCAGGCATGAGTTATTATTGCTACTAAATTAAATGCAATAATATAATTTTAATTACCCTCCTCCCTGTGTGTATTTTGTAAATTGTATAACATTATGTAAAATTAATGGTAAATAAGTCTAGTTTAAGATAGTATTTCATTTCAATAAAAGCATTTTATGAGTGTACCAGAAAATTATTTAGCAATAAAAGATAAATATCCTTTAATAAAATTCACTTTTAATTTTTTTTTTATGAATAAAAGTTCCAAAATGATTCCCTATTACATTTTCAAATTTATTACAGCAATATTTATTACCCATTTTACAGCTATTATAAAGAAAACATCCCTAATGTAAATTATGAAATTTTAAGCTTATGAGTTTCTTGACAGCTTACATTTGAGTTTAGTTTTAATGGCCACTTCCTTAATATAGCTTTTAGCTTGCTAGTGAACCAGTTTCCAAATTACTAGATGACAGTAGTGGTGTGTTCTTTCATAGATGCAGGGACTCCATAGTTTATGAATTAAAAATAACAAATAATTTGTACTTTTCACTCAGAAAATAATACATTTCCAACAATTTCTAGACTTTAAATAGTTGAATAATCTCCATATTCTCTCTTAACTTAAAACAAATATCTTGTTTTCAGTAAAGAAAGTCTTCTCAATAAATTTATGCAAGCCTATTTATAGACTTTTAGCCAAGGTGCTGAATGTAAAACAATAAACCAATCAGATTATTGTGATTATATTTGCCTAAAATTAGTACATTTCCACCTTTAAACACAGATGATAACTAATTAAACTGTTTAATAATGTTTTAGACTACAATAAAATATATTTAATAATTAATTATACTGTCTAACTTAAAATAATTCCAATTTTAAGTCTGTTGAAAAGCTATTATTTAACAATAAAAAATATTAAGTACTTCTATGGTTTTATTTAACAATAATATTACTTATAATCATGGAAACTAATTTATCTGTCAGTCTGTATGTGAGTATGCCCATACACAACCAGGCAGAAAGCTGACATATATGTTGAACATTCTAACTATGTACTGCCTTAGAAAAATTTATCTAATAAGTTTACTTATTTTCATCCCCTAAAATCAATAATCATTAGAACTCACCACTGGTTCCAACAATGGGTTTAAATCTTCAAGATTACAATTGATTAAAATTTAAAAATTTTAATTAATAGACTGATAAAATATAGATTTATGAATATAAGCCTACCCACATGAGTACAATATAAGTGTTGACTGGTTTCTAATAGTTACTTATAAACCCATTTAGTCTTGAGTATTATTACACTTATTATTTAACTAATACTTTGGGTGCAACTGTCAATTTATTAGTCTGCATTCAGAACAGATTTTATTTAACTGTTTAAAAAGGTTTATTTAAACTTCTTTTTATCAATAACTTAAATATCTATTTGTGGACAAGTTGCAATCTTTAGTGTCTATATAAATATATGGTCCCATTAATAGACGTGGGATTCCACCTTTATTGCTAAAAGGAGGTTATCTTGACAACAGTTTGAGATTGTTGATTGTTATCTATATTGGGATTATCTAAGTGTTGACTGTTTTCTAATGGTTATATATGGAGACATAATGGGTAGAATTCACTACAGAATTAAACTTCCTTGGAGTCCTTTTGATAAAAATAATTTAATATTAAAATAAAATATGTCTATGTGTTTGAAAAGATTATTCGTTTTTTTATGAATCTGAGACTTGGCATATGGAAAGATTTATTAAAATTGTATGAAAAAGGAATTAAAATAAATTAATGGATAAGAGAATAAACAACTATCAACATCATTGAAATAATTAAGAAAGTGCAATAACTAGAAATATTTTTAGAAGAAATAATAATGATGAAAAGTTGAAGCTTTAAATTTGAATCCAAGAGATTGTTAAAGAAGTTAAAAGAAATTACATGTGAGATGAATAAAATAAAAATGTTAAGTTTTATAAAGAGAAAGATATAGAATAGGAGAAACTGAATTAAACTTGGAGAGATCTTTATTCTGAATTGCTCAGATAATGATTGCGGAATGAAAGTATTTCCTAATGTTGTATTAAATAAATATTAAGACATTTATATTCTCTAATTTTTTAAAATATTAGTTTAAGCAGCGATTTAAAAATAAATAATTTTCAACTTCTTATAAAGAAAAGAGAGAATTGTAACTAATCAATTTAGAGTGTTAAAGATGAATAAAATATATACAAATTTCCAAATATTGAAAATAAATTTTTACATTTAAAAATAATTTGATCGCTTAATTAAATTAAATCTAGTAATCATATATTGATTGAAAACAGCTGATTAGTGGTAGTAAATAAATTAAAATAAAGCAAAAAAACATAGAAGAAACAACAAGAAAAGACTGGATCAGAGAGTAATTAAAGATATTATCTTATTATGGGTTGGTACAGTCAGATATACCAGAGTAGAAAAAAAACAAAAAATGAAGATGTCAGGTGAGATTCAGAGTGCACATAAAGGTGGTTATAGAAGTTAAAAAATAAAGTATCCATCAATACAACGATATTTTCTAAATTATTTTATAGTAGCAATTGTCTCTAGTTACATCAATTCAATCACAATTATTTGTCTTAAATAAAACTATTAAAAATGTTTTTCAATGCTAATATAAGTACAGTTGTCATAAATTTCTGCATAATATGAAACTATATAAAGACATATTAAATTGAAAGGCAGCAAACCTTTCGTGCTTATTATAATTCTTATCTGACAGAGACAACTATCATAACATCTGATTGGCTGTCAGATAAGTATTATAATTATGTGAAAAGTTTGCAGCCTTTCAATTTAATTTCAACTAACTATCTGCACTTTATATAAAATAAATATTATTTAAAGACATATTGTAGAACTGTCAAAAGTGCATCAATTGTTATTTTTGACCATATAGCTTCCTCACTTCTGAAACAAGGTCTGCCACAAGTCAAGAAAAGATGTTACTATAAGATATAGTTTTTTGCCTGCTTACCCAAAGTTATTAAACCTACTTACTAAAATAGAAAATTATTGACATTTAGCAATTAAAATTTTCTACCCAATGACTTGGACAAATACAGAATGATAAACTGCAATATACAGGTATATCTGTTATTAATAGTAAGCTAAGTTATTAAAGAAGTTACAATAATATTTATATATTTATTTCATATATGTAAATAGTAGGCCTCAATAACTTTAATAGAGTTTCTTAATGATAAAGTATTTTTTTGTATTGTTGTATACTTCATAATATTTTTCCCATATAATTACTAATATTGAGGAAGAAACAACTTCTGTCTTATTTCTTAGTAACATATTAATATTTTTATTACGATAATGATTGAAATATATTTCATTGTCTCATCGTTTTTAGAAAGATCTATTGTAATTCTATGAACTCAGTTAAGCATGCTATTGTTCAATATTATGAATTAACTTAATCCAAATAAAGAATTAGAGCAAATACTTTAACAAAATAAAAGTCGCAAATATAAAAAAGATTAATTCCATTAGTTGATGTTTTAAACTGAGTATGTAACTTAAAAATAATTTATTGTAAAATCAAACCATAAACTAAAAGATTTGAAAACTATGTGTACTTTAAAAATCATCTGCTATTTTGCAAAAGTCTTAAGAAATAAATATTAGGATATTGAATTGTCTAGTTTTTAAAACATTAATTTAGTAGGAAGGTTAAAATAATATATGCCTACTTATAGAGAAAACAGAAAAGAATATAAATATGTAATCAATAAATGTAGAAAGTTAATGATGAATAATATATATATATCTATAAGTTTCCAATTGTCCAAAACAAATTTTTGTATTTAAAAAAAAATTTTTTTTTTTTTAAATATATTTGCTGGTCCCTAATTAAATCTAGTAATCGGATGTTGATAGAAAAAAACAGCTGATTCGTATCAATTATCACATTAAAATAAGAACAAAGGAAAAGCAACTATAGAAAAGAAACTGGAGCTATGTTTTCATTATATTGAAGAAAAATAGTGAAAAAAGCCAAGAAGTCAGATGTGAATCAAAATAAACATAAAGACTATTATACAGATAAATGACTGACTTTTTTTCAAATGTGTACATGAACAATTACTATTAATCGTGACAAGTTATATCTGAGCTGGGGAAGAGTTGATGAAATTGGAGTGCGGTTTTCAGAGAATATATTCTCCATAGATATTTATTCTAAATGAAAATGGCACTCAAAGTTAGAGGATAATGTAAGTTTAAATATCATATATATATATAAATATTTTGAGTGAGAATAAAGTATGACCATCTGAGTGATGATTTAACATATAGTGATGAGAAATTATATCATGGGTATCTTATATAAAATAGTTATATAAATGATACATGTTTTGACCATCAGAAGAAACATCCATATTAATTTAAAACACTTCAATTTTTATTAAACTTTTAAATTCTAATAGTAAAAAAAAAAAGTGTTAAAATGTATGACTTGTTATATTACCAAAGATGATATTATGTATATGCATGGATCTACAAATTGTCAAGTCTGACTATCCTGTTTATTGATGCAATACTTATAATACTAAATAAGTTTTGATTAATTTTTGTTTCTTTATAAAGATGTGGGGTCAAGATTTTGGCAGAATGACAATAACTGCTTTTTCCATAATGCATCTTGGAGATAATTTTGTTTTTCATGATTTTATTGATGTTTTAAGAGTGTATGGAAACTGTAAAATTTACTGTATATATATTGTTTATTTTTTTAATTTTTTATGGAAGTATCTGTTATATTTTCATATTAGAAAAATTACCATCACATGTTAATTGAAAGTAATCAATAAAAATAATAAATTTTAAATGCTCTCAACATTCAAAAGAAATAACTCTTTTATAGTTGGAGCATTTATAGTTTGCTATTTTCAATGATTACTGCCAATTAACATCTGGTGATATTTTTTTTAATATGAAAATATAATAGTTATTTCTTCATATTCAAATAATTATATCTGTTAAACATTATTAATTTATAATATTCTCTTAAAAGCAATTGTAGAGAATAATTTAGTTATAAATAGAAATAGTAACTTTTAAGAGTAAAATCTATTATTACATATATACTCAACACTCATCATATATGTGTGTATGTGTGCTGCAGGAATGTATATATGTACTCTGACATCATCTTTTTTTCCTTTGCTATAAAAATGTTGCAAATATATGTCTGAATAGAGAACACCAAATCATAGAAATAGTGACTTTATATATAGAAAACAAATTCTTGAATAGAAAATTTTAATTAGTACATGAATTATATTTTGAATAAAGCATTACTTAAATTAATGATTTGATTGATATATGATTAGTTATTAAAAATAATTTAGTATCATAGTAAAAACTATGGAGAAATAGTGTTAAAAACATAGTCTATTAAACTTTAAATCAAATTATCTCCTATTTTTATTTTTCATAGATTACATGAGAAAATCTGCATATCTACAGAGATTATTATAACATTTTCAACATTAAAGATGGGATTATAATTCACTAAATTTTACTATAGAAAGATATAAAATGTTCATTAATTAAAAATTTTGTAATAACAATATAAATAATAAATATAACGATAATTAAATATAATATTTAGTCTTTCAATCTGCAGAAATACTGTTGGTTAATTCCTTAACCCTCCTCAAATATCATTCAAAACATAAACTTACAAGAAGCAAAGAACATCAACTCAAATCCCATAAATCCCAAATTTAATGTTAGCAGTTTGTCTATTAATTATATTCACTTTATTACTATTTATTAAAATTACCTTCTTAATTTTTTTTTATTATGGTTTCTCTCTTCATGAAGAATCTTAACACTTTCAACATCAAATCTAAATTTATATTTATATGTCCTTTAATCTGAGAAAACTGAAGAAGTCATTAAATTATAAGCATGTGAAAAATAAAAATAATAATGATTTAATGACAGCTTCAATTTTCTTGGATCATTAAAAGATATGCAAATATAAATTTAAGTTTGGTCTTGAAAATGTTAAGATTCTTCGTGAAGAAAAAAACCATAATAAAAGAAAAAATAAGGAGGCAATTTTAATAAATAGAAATAAAATGGCTATAATTATTAGACAAGCTGCTGTCAAAATTTGGGATTTGAGTTAAGACATTTGCTTCTGTTACATTTTGAAAAAAGGTAGTTGAGGGTGGTTAAGGAATTAACCAAAAGTACTTCTGCCAATTGAAAGACTGTATATTATATTTAATTACTTTTATATTTATTATTTGTATTATTATTATTATGTTATATGCAGTATAATAACAAATTGTTACAATTTCTTTTGTAATTTATCTCTATAGTCACAGAACACCTTTTACACATATAAATTCATTCAAAAGTTTTTGCATATTAATTTTTTAATCATTTTATGTCAAAGAGATAAGTAAATTTAAAGGAATATTCAGAAAAACAAAAGTAAAAATTTATCAAGATTATTTAGAATTTTTGTAGGTTTGGATAAAAAATTAAATATACCTATATTTAGAACCTTTTTTATAAATATTGTTTCAGCTTAGGTTTTTTTTTTTTAGATTCCAATGCGAAACTATTTTCTCTGTTGTAAAAGCAGAATATTTATTGTATGCCCTACAGAAAAATAAATTATAATTTAATTTTATTTGTTTTTTTTTATATAAATTTGGCTTATTCCTTCTCATCTACTTATTTATTTTTCTTTATATTAAAAAAACAAATCAGCTTATTCCTTCTCATCTACCTCCTAATGTTTATAAACAGATAAAAATTAGAGCAAGAAGATGGATTGGATAATGTTGCTTTTAGTCGCCAACTTTGAAAGTAGTATTCAATTAGTCATTCAAAATAATTTGAAATATATATGCATAATGGAATTGATGAATCTGTTGAAAATATAATAATCAAATGCTGATTACAAAAATCAATGGACATAGTATGTACTCAAATGTACCTGTTTATGAGAGGATAATAGAGATATAATTGTACTTAACAGGAGGTGAATGTCCAAATTATGGGGAAGATGAATGATCATCCAAAATTTTAATAAAAATATTGATTATATATTGGAAATGAATCAAAGACAAATATACATTAGCTGTTTAATTAGATTACCATAATTAAATGACAAATATTTATATTTTTATATTATGCACTTGCTTTGTATTCTATACCTATGATATTCTTAATAATGAATTAGACAGTTATCATATAAACATTTAGGGCTATGAGTAAATAATCTGTTTGTGTGCCAATGTCACACAGAATGGCAGGTTTGAAGTCCTTATTTAGAAATAATAGTATTTGCAAATATTCATCTGATAAAGGCAAAAATATTTAAATATATTCGAATAAATTGTTAAATGTTGACTACAATTATAATTATATATATATATGTTCAAAAGATGGCGCTTTACCAAAACCACCGAACAAGTGTAAAATTTGTTTACATAAACGAAAAAAGAGTCAGAATTAACTACCTCTTTCATTTGCTCACCCCCAGATCAGCTGATTTCAAGCTGGTTTGCTCTCCTCAGTGAGGGATAGAGTATAGAAACTAGATCTAAACACTGACTCTCAAGTGTTTATGCAAAACGTTTCTATCAGATTGCAAGCGTGAATTTTTCAGACCGGTAAAGTCTTCAAACTCAGCCTAGCAAGCCAGATATTTATATGGGTCTGATCTCAGTTCAGTATCACCATATAATCAAAGTCTCTGCAATATATCATTGCAAGAAAACTTTAAAGGTACATTTATGAAAAACAAAAACAAGTTACTCACGTAACCTGCTATCACTTGTTATTTATGTTCAAAAGATGGCGCTTTACTAAAACCACCGAACAAGTGTAAAATTTGTTTACATAAACGAAAAAAGAGTCAGAATTAACTACCTCTTTCATTTGCTCACCCCCAGATCAGCTGATTTCAAGCTGGTTTGCTCTCCTCAGTGAGGGATAGAGTATAGAAACTAGAACTAAACACTGACTCTCAAGTGTTTATGCAAAACGTTTCTATCAGATTGCAAGCGTGAATTTTTCAGACCGGTAAAGTCTTCAAACTCAGCCTAGCAAGCCAGATATTTATATGGGTCTGATCTCAGTTCAGTATCACCATATAATCAAAGTCTCTGCAATATATATCATTGCAAGAAAACTTTAAAGGTACATTTATGAAATCAGCTGATCTGGGGGTGTGCAAATGAAAGAGGTAGTTAATTCTGACTCTTTTTTCATTTATGTAAACAAATTTTACACTTGTTCGGTGGTTTTGGTAAAGCGCCATCTTTTGAACATAAATAACAAGTGATAGCAGGTTACGTGAGTAACTTGTTTTTGTTTTTCATAAATGTACCTTTAAAGTTTTCTTGCAATGATATATATTGCAGAGACTTTGATTATATGGTGATACTGAACTGAGATCAGACCCATATAAATATCTGGCTTGCTAGGCTGAGTTTGAAGACTTTACCGGTCTGAAAAATTCACGCTTGCAATCTGATAGAAACGTTTTGCATAAACACTTGAGAGTCAGTGTTTAGATCTAGTTTCTATACTCTATCCCTCACTGAGGAGAGCAAACCAGCTTGAAATCAGCTGATCTGGGGGTGAGCAAATGAAAGAGGTAATTAATTCTGACTCTTTTTTCATTTATGTAAACAAATTTTACACTTGTTCGGTGGTTTTGGTAAAGCGCCATCTTTTGAACATAAATAACAAGTGATAGCAGGTTACGTGAGTAACTTGTTTTTGTTTTTCATAAATGTACCTTTAAAGTTTTCTTGCAATGATATATATTGCAGAGACTTTGATTATATGGTGATACTAAACTGAGATCAGACCCATATAAATATCTGGCTTGCTAGGCTGAGTTTGAAGACTTTACCGGTCTGAAAAATTCACGCTTGCAATCTGATAGAAACGTTTTGCATAAACACTTGAGAGTCAGTGTTTAGATCTAGTTTCTATACTCTATCCCTCACTGAGGAGAGCAAACCAGCTTGAAATCAGCTGATCTGGGGGTGAGCAAATGAAAGAGGTAGTTAATTCTGACTCTTTTTTCGTTTATGTAAACAAATTTTACACTTGTTCAGTGGTTTTGGTAAAGCGCCATCTTTTGAACATAAATAGCAAGTGATAGCAGGTTACGTGAGTAACTTGTTTTTGTTTTTCATATATATATAATGTTATTAGAGATTTTAATACAAAATATAAGAATAAAAATTTTAATAATAATATTTATTCTCCTGCTAATAAAAAAATATGGATATCAATACCATATATTTCAAATGATCAAGTAAATTTTATAAAGAATATTTATAAAGGTATATGTGGTATTGCATTTTACACACCTCCTACATTAAACAAATTAATAAATAACTCTAAAGATATAACCTCATTTATAAATAAAAATTGTGCCATTTATAATTGGATATGTAGGTGTGGTAGTGGTTATATAGGAGAATTAAGATATACATTGGAAAAAAGAACTAAAGAGGACTTGCTGTTATTAAAACAGGTTCAGAAAATTAAACAAAATTGTAAAGTAGATAATAATATTTCAGCATATGTTTTTTATGACTATAATAAGTCATGTATTTATGGTTTTGACTTCAATTTTAATAATGTAAAAATATTGTAAATTGAAAATATAACCATAAAAGGAAAATAAAGCAAGCTTTGCTAATAAACAAATAGAACATGACTTAATTAACAGGCAGCAAACATTAAGATGATGGAATTGTGGGAAGGTTAGCCTTTCAAAGAGTTAGTTGACAAAGATTACTAGGATAATCAAAAGTGCTCTTAAGTCGATAAAAAAATTTAATTATCTAATTACTGCATTTATAAATATTCAATTATATAATTACATATAGAGTATGCAATGGCAAAACAACCAATTACCAAGCTGTGACTGCCTAACTCTTAACCTCAATAATAGTAATAAGATCAATATGTAAAAATATCTGTCACACAAATAGTATTCATTACTATGCAACAACATGTGATCATCAATATTAATAATAAATCTCAAGGATTATCCATCATTTAAATATTGCACAGACAAATAATTTTATATTCAATATCAATAAAACAGATTATGTATGTCTAACATAATATCATGAATGACAAAGTAACAATTTCACCTACATATTATTTCTCCTACTCTTTTAATACTATAAAAACTCTTAGATATCTATATAATATAGTTTCTCAAGTTATGATGGGATACAAATGGGTATTTTGAGATTGAATCCAGCAATACCTTAATGCATATAACAGAGCTGTGAAAGTAATGCAAATGAGATGAATAAGAGATTGTGGTTTGGGCAATTGATGAGTATTGGTTCAGCATGAAATGTGCATTTTGAAGATAACATATCTTTTTCACATATCCTTGGTCATATGTTTATGATTATATTCCTCCATAAAGTGTTAATAATGGATTGAAACCTATCCCTACCTTATGTGCTAATGGTGTAGTGAAAATTATACTACAGAAATATTATTCATTGTTGGATAATCTCTAGTCTAATGAAATGACTAATGGAAATTATTAAGAAGCAACCCAATTTCTATTTAATTATAACACAAGGCTTTTTGCTATTAAAATTTAATATGATTTTTAGTGGTAATTTAATAAAGCCTACTAATGTATGTAATTAAATAACCTTGCCTTTAAATAAACATTTAAATATATAAATATTAGTTATTTAAGCACAAATAATAATCTACTAACAATATTTATTTTCTGCTTTCATGAAAAATTATTGAAACTTAAGATATTATATACAACAATGATTGATGAAAAATTAACTAAATCTTTTGCAGGATATTTGTTTCTACCAATAAATTTTAACTGTCATCTGCATGAAAAATAAGATCATATTCACCTAACTCGCTTTCCATTTATATAAAATCTCCTTACCAATTTAATATTAAAGTTTATTTATGTGGTATTTAATTAATGAAAATGTATGCATTCAAATGATTATTTGATAACAAAGTTATTTTAAAATAAATTGGATTATAGTGCCTACTCCGTCAATTAATATTAAGCTAATACAATAAAAAAGTTTTTAGTTATGGTACTGCTAAAATTTGTATTTACACTTCATTATAAAATTGACAATGCCATTTAAAATAGAGACTGAGTTGCAAAGATGTTTAGTTGATTTTTCATAAAATATTTCCCATATAAGATTATAAGATTTTATAAAGTTCTGTGGATAGCATAAATAAAGTTGATAGTATGTAATATTTAATAAATATCTTATTAATATTTAGCTATCATTATTAATAATTTTTATATATCATTATCAATATTATTAATAATTTTTACACTAAGTATTTATGAAATAAGAAAAATACAAAGCATTTTTAAATAATCAACTACAAAATCCCCAAAGATAATTTAAAAATTGAAATATTTTCAATATTTTGATTATAAATTTATACTTTAAACTTTATGATTTAAGAATAAAATATCCAGCAATTCAATTAATTATTCATCTTTTCAAAATATTTTCATTAGCTCTCAAAGTAAACACTGTTTCGCAAAAGATTTCTAGATTTCCTCTATTTAGATTAATTTTCTTGGATTAAATTATTTTTATTAGATATAATTTAAATTTTTAATTTTATTTGTATCATCATCATTATCAACCATTATCAATCCATGGCAGGATGAAGGTCTCTCCAAGTTTAATCCATCTTCTCTGATCTTTAGCTTCTCTTCTCCACATCACCCCTGCACACTTTCTTATTTCATCCATCCATCTCACATGTGGTCTCTTTTTCTGGGTCTTTTACAATCTCTTGGAATCCAGTTTAAAATTTTAATTGTCCATCTATTATCATCTCTTCTAACAATATTTCCAGCCCAACTCTACTTCAATCTTAATTATTTCAATGAGGTCAGTAACACCTGTTTGTTCTCTTACCCATACATTGCGTTTACGATCTCTTCCTGTTACTCCCAACATACATCTCTCCATACTTCTTTGAGTGGTCTGAAGTCTCTGAATTCCTCTTCTATTAAGTGTCTAAGTCTCAGATCCATAAGTAAGAACTGGTAAAACACATTTGTTAAAAACCTTCCTTTTCAAACACATAGGCATATTTCCTTTTAGTATCAAGTTATTTCTACCAAAAGCACTCCAACCAAGTTTAATTCTATGATTAATTTCCTCCATTATGTTTCCATCTGTATTAATAATCTGACCAAGGTATTTGTAACTGTTAACTTCTTCTAATTCGTCATAATCAATCTTTATTTTCATATTTTGAGCAAATCGATTAAACATTACTTTAGTCTTTTTAACATTTATCTTTAGTCCTACTTTCCTACTTTCATATGATAATTCCTGCAACATTTCCTGCATATCTGAAGCATTATTTGCAAAAACAACTACATCATCTGTGAAATCTAAATGACTTAAATAATCACCATTTACTTTCACTCCTTTAGTTTCCCATTTTAATCCACAAAATACTTCTTGCAGCACTGCTGTAAAAAGTTTTGGAGATATGGAGTCACCTTGTCTTACACCTTTCTCAATGTTGACTTTTCCAGTGTCATTATGTAATCTAATTGTTGTTGTTGCATTTTTATAAATATTCTTTAAAATATGACAATATCCTTGATCTATACCTTGATGATCTAATGCTTTAATCACTGAAAAAATGTTTATAAAATCAAATGGCTTTTCATAATCTACAAATCCAAAACATAATGACAACTCATATTCATTTGTCCTTTCTATAACTTCTCTCAATACCTGGATATGATCTACTGTACTAAAACCATTTTTAAATCCAGCTTGTTCTCTTGGTTGGTGGAAATCCAATGTTCTCTGTAGACGAGTAGTAATTATCTTGGTAAAAATTTTATATAAAACTGATAAAAGGCTGATAGGTCTGTAATTTATAATATCTTTTTTATCACCTTTTTTAAATATTAATATTATTACTGCATTCTTCCAATCATCCAGTACATCTTTATCATTTAGACATTTGGTATATAACTTTGCTATTTTTTTTTCTATTTCTTCACCTGCTTCTTTTAATATATCAAATATAATGCCATAATTACCTGGAGCCTTTCTTTTCTTCATACATTTACTTGCATGTCTCACTTCTTCATTTAAAATTCTGGGCAATTTAGAAGATGTAATAGATATAGGAGGTACTTGTTCTTTATTAATATATAATTCTTGATAAAAATCTTCTACCAATTTCATGATGTCATCTCTCTTTTTAGTAATAATTCCATCTTTTTTTCTTATTGCAGATATAAATTTCCTACCAATACCAAAATGTTGTTTTACATTCTTAAGACTTTTATTTTCTTCTACAGCTTTCCTTGCTAGTTCACAATTATACTTTCTTATATCATTTTCAACTCTTTTCAGCACCATTTTACAAAATTCGAGATATTCATATTCTTTTTAATGCATCATTTTTGTATATCTTCATATTCCTTCTTTTCTTTATAAATTCTCTAGTCTCAGTAGAAATTTTATTGGTGAATTGCTGTTTTTTTCTACCAGCTATCTTTGTTGCAGTTTTCAAAAGAGTATCAGTTATTTTCATATTAATTTCATTCAAATCTGAATCATGTTCAAAATCTACTAATACTTAAAACCGATTTGTAAGTTCTAATTTAAATTCATTAGAATATTTCTGAATATTAGGAATATCAACTGTAAATATTGTTTTTCTTAATAATTTTTGTCTCTCTAGTTTTACATTAACACGTATCTTACACTTTACTAATCGATGATCACTTCCTGTGTTAAATTTATTAAGAACATTACAATCTTGAAATACGTATTTCCAGTTAGTCAAAATATAATCCAATTCTGCTGTATCTTCATTTGGATGCTTCCATGTCCATTTCCTTTTAACATTTTTCTCAAAAAAAGAATTCATAATATAAAGTTTTTCTTTTTCTGCAAACTCCACAAGTCTATGTCCTCTCTCATTTCTATTACCATAACCAAAATTACCCACAGCACTTTCATCTTTCATTTTTTTACCAATTCTAGCATTAAAGTCTCCCATAACAATTTTAAAATGGTGTTTACTCTGATCAAAAGCCTTTTGTACATCCATATAAAAATCTTCTACTTCTTCATCACTATGAGAACTTGTTGGGGCATAAACCTCAATTATCTGCATTTGGTATCTGCTATTAAGTTGTATAACTAATCTTGCCACTCTGTCCGATACACCATCAATCTCCACAATATTGTTCTTTCACTTTTTATTTATAATGAATCCTACTCCACTTGTATTTCCAATATTTGTGCCTTTATAATAGAGTATATGTCCACTTTTTAAATCAATTGTCTCTTCACCTTTTCATTATGTTTTATTAATGTTTTTGTATTGCATTGGTTTAACAGATTTTAGCTTTCTTTAATTTTTACTCCATTACTTTTAATATTGTTTATGTGACGTGATTGCTTTTATTGTATTCTAATAAATATATTTTCTAAGGATCTGACAATTAATGAATAATATAGAGACAAATGAAAGACTTCTTAACAAAGTATATGTTTACTGAATTTTATTTTTCTTCCAACAATTTATTATAAAAACAATTATATCTTTTTTAAGGATTATATATATATATATATATTGCGATGTGTTTGTTTCTCTTTTTAATTTCCAAAACATTAAGGTGATTTAACATTGCCGATTAGTTCCAAGTAATTAGACGTTTATCAAAAATTATAACATATTTCATACTTACATTATATATAATATAATAAAAACTTGTCCCATTAAAAAAGAGATATTACTTTTGTTAGTGAATAAAATCCCAATTTTGACATAATTACTTGCAAGACTGTTTCTTCACTTCTTACACGACGGGGAGAGGAGAAGATTTATCATTAGATCTTAAATTTATTATAGTTATTTAATGCTATATATTTATATAATATATATCATTTTTGACCATTATCAATCGATTGTAGAAAAAGCGACTCTTTAGTTTAATCGCATACTCCTCCGAAAAACTTATCCATTTAGTTTCCATAATATCTGTTTCTAGGTCTTTTATAGTTTTTTGAGGATTTAATTTAAGATTTCAACTGTTAATAATTATTAGTTCATCTAAAAATATGCCCAATTCAGCTTCGTTTACCTTCTGATTTTTTTAATGGTGTCAATGATACCTGTTTGTCTTCTTATTCTGATTTCTCTTGTTAATTCCAATTACATCTCTTTATCATTGATTGTGTGATATAAAATATTTGTATTGATCTTTTATTAAAAATCCAAATTTTAGATTCATATATAAGGACTGATAGAACATATTTTTTAAAATTCTTCTTTTTCAAACATTTTCCTTTTTAATATATTATTTTTAACAAAACACTCCATACAACTTTTATTCTACACGTAATTCCATCCATTGTGTTTCTATATGTATATTTTGCAATTGTTAACTTGTAATCCACTATTATTAACTTTTATTTGCATTAAAAATTAAGTTAGTCTTTTTAGTATTTATCTTTAGTTCTACTTTCTTATTATCTTTTGATAACTTTTCTCATATTTTTTTAAAGTTTTGAAACATTATTTGTAAAAACAGCTAATACCATCTATAACTACTAAATGACTTAAATAATCTCCATTTAAGTATATTTTTTAGTTTCCTGCTTTAATTTCTCTAAGCTTTTATGTGAACCCAGTTATGGGACTTAATTTCTTTTTGTTAAAATAATGTCAAATGCAGATTGTTTGGGATTAACATTTTACATATAGATTAAACTAAGAAATTATGATAAAATAAGCATAAAATGATGGAAAATGCAACCAAAAATGGTTGAGAGATGGTGCAAAATGTAAAATTACAGTTTTTAACTGAAATTTCCTCAGAAATGGAGAAGCTATTAGCAATATTGACATATAGTCATGGAAACCTCCTTTAACAATAAAGGTGGTACCACCTTTATCTGTTTATATAGATAGTAAAGATTGCAACTTGACCATAAACAAAACTGGTTTAATTATAAAAATAAAATATTCAAATATAAAAAAGTTCTCACTATTGCCTAATTAAAAAAGACAGGAGGAGTTAGAAACTCAAAGAGTTAAAATATCAAAATGAATATTTTAATTTTTACAATATTACAATATATTGTAACAGACAATCAATGATAATGTGGTGGGGATAAAAGCATATATATCCAAACTCATAAATTTTTTTGTTAACAATAAAGTAGAACTTGTGTGATCAGGTGGGTCAGCAATATGAGATGGCATGGAAAGTTGAGTGTCATGTGAAGGTCTGAGTTTGAATCTGTGATATATTACATTATATGTGCAAGTGTGTAAGCCTGTACAGTGTATTAAATTAAAAATAAATCATGTACCTGTAAAATAATGTGTAATCATGAGCAATTTTGATTTTTAATAATTATTACATAATTATTACACAAAAATAATTATGAATCTTAATAAATTTTACACAAAAAAATCAAATTTTTAGTCTTTCTAAAAATATTTTTGAAGTAATCTTGCAATGATAAGAATAACTTTGTCAAAGCTTATCTAAAACTCCTTGAAATTATAGGATTTTTGATTATATTAATATCTTTAGATCTTTTTTTTTGGGGGGGGGGATTTAAAATATGCATGAATTTTTCAATTTAAAAAAAAAGAAATATCTTAATAGATGATTGTACAAGCAAGTCTATTCTGATGCTTTTTTTTATTTTATTTTTCCATATGAAATCCTATGCTTTAATAAATTATCTGGTTAATGTAGAAAACAATCTGTTATATATCAAATATATAACACATATATTTGTCAGCTTTAATCAAATGTAAAATGGCTTTAAAATATGAAAATTTACAATCAATAATTATAATTATAAATTAGATTTATATATAAATAAGTAAAGCAAACATTTCTAAAATCTTATTTTTAAGAAAACTATTTTTTACAACTTTTCACAATTTCTTGCATTCAATTTTTATTGTAAACTTTTTTATAAGAATATTATACTTTTAAAAATAATTTTGAAAAGTTGATATCTTGACTATTATATTTAATTCTTATATATATAAAATGTGTAATTTCCTAAGCACAATGTCCAAGGCAAAAGTCCACATATTCTAATCATTATAAATTTCGTTTTAACACTCAGGTACTGTGAGTACAGTTTTATGAGAAAAATAAGCACATTTATTTTTATTTTCTATTATTTTAAAACAGATGATGTACTCTTAGTAATTATTCAATAAGATATAGCAACTCTCTTTTTTTTTCAAAACTAATTACTTTTATTTTGTCATGTAAATAAAGCATTCCATTTTATTTTTATTTTTAACCTGCTTTTATCATTAACTTTGCATTTTAAGAGTATTTTAATTTTTTTAAATTTTGGATTCTTATCAACATGCCAAAAAATGGAAATGTCTGCATTAAAAAAATGGCTGATTAAAACAGTACACTGATATTGTGAATATTAATTTTATTTAATATGCTTTTTAAACTACATGTTATGGAATTAATGAGTTTTGAGATGGTGAATATAGTAAACCAATTAATTAGCAATACTGAGTAATGCAAGCATTGATTTATCATAGACCTATCAACAGCAAATCATTACTTCAAATTTACTAGCTTATGGTAGTAATGTCAACTATATAATAAAACAGATTTTAAAACTGCCCACTGTACAGAAAAGCATTTCATATAAAAATAGTGATGGAATAGGCATTGCTCCTCAAACCTTGCTGTGTTTCATACTTATTTTATTTTTAACTAAAAGTATTTAGATATCCATTTGGTAACGAATATTAAATGATTATCTATTTTCATAGTAGATAAACTGACTGCGAAAAAAGTTTCAGTTTAACTCAAAACCTGGAAAATTGTTTAGCCTGGCTAAAGTTTGAACCTGTATGGTAAGGCATAACATATGCCCTAGTAGGACAATGCTGGCTTTTAAATGCTCTTACATTCTATTTTAAAAAACTGTTTTCAAAAGCAAACTGCTATTAAATATAATACCTAGAACATGGTATTGTCATGCACACACACACACACACACACACACACACACATATATATATATATATATATATATATATATATATATAAAGTTTGATATCTGTATTCGTTTCACAATATATGTAATATACAAATCAATATATATATATCAAAATACAGTACAATTTATATAAATTATATTTTTTTACAAGTACTTTCGACTATACACTTTGTAGTCTTTATCAAATATATATATATATACTTCTAAAAGAATATAATTTATATAAATTGTACTGTATTTTGATATATATATATTGATTTGTATATTATATATATATATATTATTTTTATCAATGTCTTGTCAACTCTTTCATATTACATCCATCCACTAGTATAGACAATCAGGTCACACCCTGTCACTATTCATATATTTGCCAAATAACCTTCACTCTTCAGGTGAATTACAGATATCAAACACTTGAATCTCTATGCCAATATTGATATCCTATGACATTCACATGCAAGATAGGTTGTGTATGTATGTATATGTATACATAATACGTTGAGATTATTTCTCATACAATTTTTTTATTAAGTAAATGAAATATTCTCATAGCCGAAGTATTAGATAGTAATGTCAAAATATTTAATAGACTTTATTGCTCGAGTGTTTATAAGAAGTTCGAGCACTGGAAATTATAGCACAAGAATCGATCCCCGGATATCCTACTCCAGAATATGATACTCTACCATTGCATTAAACCGATGATTTCTCTACAAATCAAATATTGTCTTATGCTTTGGCTTGAGAATATTTCATTTGCTTAATAAATCAGTCATATCTTTTATATATATATTATTGTTTTTAAAATAGTATTAAAATAATTTAATAATTTTGACAAATTTTTAGAATGTTTATTTAATTTGGAAAATTTATTTTTTCCCTGTGATTATCATAGCATATAAGTTTTATATAAGTATGTATATATATAGAGAGAAAATGTTTGAAACTCTGTATACAAAAATATATATATACACTGTATTATTTGTTGTTTTTTTTAATATTATACAAACTAACTATTTATACTCATATAAATTAGATTTAAATCTACAGAGTTTCGAATCGCACCCTTATGCTTTTCAACATCGATCTTACAGAATGCCATAAATCTTTCGATTCAGAAAATGAGAACTCTCCCTTAGTACTCTCTCAGTGTCGGTCTATTCAAAACGTATGAATAACCAATGACCTTAGACTGAACTGTTCTGAGAAACTTTTGCCAATATCTCAATAGGCTACTGTATACAAGCTTTCAAAGACCGGTATGTTATATACACTCCGGGTGATTTTTGTGTGGTTTCGCAAAATTAGTGAAATGACGCGTCAGTTCATCATATATTGACGAACTTGACACGGAAGGATGTATAGTCCCACAGGCGTGAAGACCTGTCGTGACATCTACAACAGAGAAAGACGTGTTTTGGTCAGATTTTAAAAACAAACATAAATATATCATTTTCCCTATTACTTATCTGTCCAATTTGAATTTTTCAGAGAAATAAAGTAACAGCATAATCAAAATGGCTTGCAAGCTGCTGTCAAAAAAAAAAAGTAATGCTGAAAAAAAAATTATTGAGACATGATAATTGTATTCACCGTTTGTTCACAATATTAGCATTCGTAAATATTTATATCGAATTCTAAAGAATTATGAATAGCGTCTCTTTTGTTACTTTAGCTACAGTTATTGAATGTGGAGTCTTGATAAATATAAAGCTACATAATGTAATGCTCTCCTGCTGAGCAGAACTTATTGCTTATTTCATTTTTTGCTTCACCTATTATTTTGTATTAATAATTTATAAAAAAAATCGCATATGTATATATGTATGTTTTCTACTGAGGATAGATCTCTAAATAAAGCAATAAAGACAAAATGGTAAATACAATAAACTGCCGTATAAACTTTAATAAACAGGACCTTTGGATCTATCTTTAGAATAATAAAACCCCATGTTCTTGATCATTGATTTATCATCTAATTTTTGTTCGGTAAATGGTTAACTTTCTATTTTTATATAAAGGATACACCGCATAAAATAAAACATTCAGAATCACTCTATCTAACAATTCACTAGCTTGAGTAAAATCTTTATATAAAAATAGACGTCTTTTAAAGGTGAACAGTAAATATCTATTATTTTCCCCAAATTAAGTGAACAAATTGCAAAAAATGCTTGTAAATGATATCATGCTCAAAATTTTTATTCATAAAGTTTTCTTTTACAGCACTTCTTCAGTTTGTAAACTAATAAAAGTGTGCTTTATACAACAGAAAAATTTCTAATGAATACAGACATATTCATGTATATAATAAGAAATCTTAGTGTAGTATACAACATCTAAATGCTGCTTGCCTGAACTCTGTGTTAGAATATTTATAATTTGAAAATCTTACAAGTTGAATACTTTTTCGAGTTCCAATCAGGCTTATCACTTTTTTCAGATAAATGGCTTTTAGTTAACACAGAAGTCTACCCACCAAATGAGAATTTAGTTATTCTCAGTTTTATGTATAAAACAAAAGAGAAAAATTATCCAAGTCCTCAACTGGGTAATTAGCAAGTTCTGTAAAAATGCTTTCTTCTTCAGTTTTTCTTTATGAAAAGATGTTGGCGATATTTTTGTTTTACATTGATCTATTTAAAAATATATGTAATATATAGGATATATGAACACAGACTTTCACATGACCCACCACTCTCCACTCTATCTCATAACGTATATTGGTGATTTTTTTATCTTTTCAACATATATGTGTTCAAGTGTATCAGTGTTATGAGATAGAGTGGAGAGTGGTGGGTCGTGTGAAAGTCTGTGCTCATATACCCTATACATTACATATACAGACACAAGTATATAATAAGCTTGTGTTTCAGTTATTAAAAATATAGTATATTTTCTTCACTTATAATATATATATATATGTTCATTTTATGTTTAGTTTAAAAGATTATCTATTAGTCAAGATGAATGTGTGCTGTATTAAAAGACTTTGATCGACAAAAGAAATTACAGCAAAATTATATAAATATTATAAAATCAATATATATTTTTAATTAAAGTCTGTGCTCATATACCCTATATATTACATATATAGATACAGGTATATATAGGCCTATGTGTTTCAGTTGTAACATGGTTATTGTTTATTTTTTCTCTCTATATATACGTATATCTCAAAGTATAATATGAATAAAATATTCCATTGGGTGTCATAATGTGGACAGAAATTACCTCTGCCATTCAGATCTTATCGCATTGCATTAAAAATTTTAATACATGAGTGTGCGTGGATGTGTATATATGATTGCAAATGTATTTCAAGATATGAAAATTATAGCTATCATTTCTAATGGGATATCAAAATGTTTTAATTTCTGCATCACCTGATTGGCATGTTTATTGAAAAAGGCAAACATTGTGGAACAGATTAGTCTAATATATTTGTCATTAGAATAGTTGTTTACTAAAATATAAAGCTAGCTTATATCAGAAAGCTATATAAGTTTACTGGATAACTATATTTTTTACAAGCATAGAATTTAATTATACAGGTAAAAAATAAAACAACATTTGTAATAAATAGCCTACTATATAATGTAGATTCCTCCAATAACCCTAAAAAAGAAATGTGAAAGATAAAAAAGGTGATAGGCTTAGCTTTTCATTATTGTTTCTTTCTCTGCCTAATGAGAGCTAAACAACTATTTAATGACCATATTTGAAAGATTAGATGGGTTGTTCTAAATAAAACAATATTATTTGATTCAGATTTTGCAAACCCTGTCACATGGTCATACATGTGGTAGGTTAATGATTTACATCTGCATTATTAGAACTTTATTTAATTATATATATAAAAGAAAAATAGAGTGAAAATATATATTGAATAAATCTGCTAACATCAAAAGATTTTTCACTATTTTTTTTTTGTTAAGAAGGCAATTCTCTCATAGTATTACTAAATGCTGTTTCAGCAGTAGTATGCTAGCTTACTAAGCTTAACATCATATTGAATCGTTTCTAATTAAGTACAGATAATATCTGTAAATTATTTTATTTAATTGTTTTGTCATTTAATATTTTGTGGATTGATTTGGATGGTAAAAAAATTCTGATGTTTTTTTTATTTTCAATGATTGTTCATGTTACTTGTTTTAATGTAAAATTGAAAAAAAAAAAAATTTTGTAAATGAGCTCAAATTTGTAAAAATGTATTTGATATACATTAATGCTGATTTTTTTTTTTTGTAAAAGTACTTTCATCACACATATTAGTGGTAGAATTTTTACCTGCTACATTGGTAACCAGATTCAATTCCAAGCCAATGCAATTGCAACTTTTTAACATGTTTCTAGGGAGATGCAGTAGAGATTTATTTAATTAGTAAGATATAGATAAGGGTATGCCATAATTAGATAAAGACTCAAACAGTATAACAAAATACCAACAAACAGACTAAATCAGTGATTTTAAGATTATATGTTAAAATATTTGTGCTTCATGAATTAGCAAAACCATTTTTAAATTTGTATTCTTTGTTTGAATTTTGCTTTCTGAAATTGAAATGATTATACTTGTTTTAGGTTTCTACTAAATATCATAATTAACTAATCATTTTTATAAAATCCCAAAAATGTAAAATAACTGATATTTTATTTTATCTTTCCTTCTTACATTTTTCTATTTACTTCAGGGTTTTTAATCCTTTTTTTGCTAATTTTACTTAAGTTTGTTGTTGTTGTTGTTGTTGTTGTTGTTGTTGTTGTTGTTGTTGTTGTTGTTGTTGTTGTTGTTGTTGTTGTTGTTGTTGTTGTTGTTATTATTATTATTATTATTATTATTATTATTATTTTGTGATGAAACAATTGAATCCATTCTTTTATTATCATGCTTTCATAGTTATTTATAGATTCTGTTTTACTTTGTAATTAAACTCACTTGTTTAATGTCAGCTAAATATAGTGATTATGTACTGACATTTTAATAGAAATTTCACAGTTTCTTTAATTTTAGTCCTCTTTTCAATGTATATTTATTACAATTGGTTTAGCAAAATAACTCATCAAAATTTACTTTCAAGAATGATTTAAGTTGTCTAAGTTCAATAAATTAAATTTCTTTCTACATTTTACCAGAATTTTTTTTTCAAATATAACACTAAGTGCTACAGAACAAAGATGATTTACAAAATAAGATTTATCTTTAGATCTATTTTACATCATTTGAAGTAGTTTACCTTTCTTTATGGAAAACTGTGAAATAAAAGCATTTCTGATCAATTCATCAAATGCTGGATGCTAAAATTGTGCATTGTTCTTTTTGTTATCTTCCAGTCAAAAATAAAGCCATCTATTTACTGACTATGGTTAGATGGCTAGGTGAATTCATTATGAGTTGGCTATCTGAACAAAGATCTTAAGCTTCTTTGAAATGTAAAAAATTGTTAGATACAAATTCCAGAGCATGGTCATGATAAATCACATAACTGCTCTATCTGTTCTACTGTGTTGATTGCAGTGGAGAATTTAAAAACTAGGAATTCCTGAATCAAATTTCATATTCCAACACTTTGATGCCTCTAATTTAAATTACTACAACTTTCTTAATTTTATTAATAATGCAGCATTATGAAATATTTTATAATTTTAATTACTATCAGTAGTTAATAAAACGTTCCACATATTATTCAGAATTATTTACCAAGGCTCTCAATTTATGGGTTTATTTTTAAAGTACTTCGGATTAGTAGACTTTCTTTAAGAAACAACTTATTTCCATCTTTTTTCATATTCACTTATTACATTTGTTTAATTGTCTTATTAATATTATGCTCCTAAGTTTTTTTTTTCTTAAAAAAATTCCTTTCACTCATTTTTATTGACTATTTAAAAATTTCCAATCTTATGTCAAACAGAACATCTATTTTGTTTTCATCAGATCCAGCTATATAAGTTATCAATGAGCATTAGAAAAGTAAACCTAAACACTCAAACTTAAAGTAGATTATGATTCTGAAATAAAATAAACGACATGAATTACTCTTCTTCTCTTTCAAGATAATTTTATTTGACCTATAAGTGATTACAAAATAAAAATAAAAATAAAATGATAACGAGAATTAACTAGGCAAGGTTTCAGGGTGATATATACAAAGAAGAAATGTTCCAAAAGTCAGTAGAATACAAAATGAGTGTTAGTGAAGAACTTAGTCTGTGGATGCAAGATGAATATTAATCATCTAGTCTATAACAAAATACCTTTGTTAGTAAACCCTGTTTTGGTAAGTTATGGTTGGAGGGTTTTATTAGATCATAATAGTTATTTTCAAATAAATTATTGAGGGGTTGGTTGGTCAGGTGCTGTTTAGGCCAGTTGTGAATTCCCAGGTTGATATGGCCAGGTATGAATCAGCTACTCTCTTGTCTGTTTCTTGGATATTTTTAATTATGTTGAGGAAGCAGTTATTGAGTTCATCAAGTGGTAATTTTTGAAATATCACCTTGCATCTGGTCAACCAGATGGCAAAGTTTATGTAAGTGACAAGCCTGATTTCAGCAAAAATGCCTCTATTTAAAACCTCTTGAAGTGATGTTAGGCGAAGGATATGGTCCATATCTTTTGGGCTGGAAAGACAGAGACAACATATGGGATTAATTACTCTTCTTAATGCAATATTTATAATCTTTGTTACACAAATTAGTGTTATTTTTTTCTCCCTAACCCTACATTCAAGTGACTTTGATGATGATGATGATGATTATGATTATTATTATTATTATTATTATTATTATTATTATTATTATTATTATTATTATTATTGCTTGGTAAAATCTTATAAATAGGTATTTAGTTTCGTTATTAGTTCCAACTAAACAATAGATAAGCTACTTTTTTAAATTATAGTTTTAAAAAATATAAAACATTTCATTCTTCTTACTTTTATTGTTTTTGCTTTATTTATTTGTATTTTTATTCAATGCATGTTTACTCAAGCTGTTTCCTATATTAATAGGATACATTTTCAGTCTCTTTTATGCCTTAATTTATCGTTGTATTTACAGCTGCGCTGATAATTGAACGTTGATTGAGATTTAATAATTTTCAATATAATTTCTCTCTCTCACTCATCTTATTTTTTCAAAAGTTAAGACAAACCGACTTTTTATATTAAAAGCACATTAACCCTATAACGGATTTACCGACTGAAATTTCTTTTTCTTGATAAATCTATTGTCTTTAAGCAGCATAAACTAATAAATAAATATTTTTAATTAGTTGTCTTAAACAACTAAAGTTAGGTAATAATTCTAATTATAACTCTCAGTTCTTGGTATTGTGAAGTGGGAAGCTCAGCTAAAAACATCTAATGCTCGAACGTCACGTAATCTTTTGAGCGATTAATCAATCAATATTTTTTAATCTTTTTATAAGAATAATATTATGATTTAGAAATAATTTATATTTTCGAAGAAAATCAGTGTTAACTGGTATTTAATAATAATCTCCCCCTCCCCTTTTATTCTGTATATTTATTTTCAAAAAAAAAATCTATTTTTCACTCTATCAAATGCGTTTTTTTTTTTTTAAACCAATGGAACAAATATTAATTTTTCTTCCTTTTTCTAAATATCTGTCAACAATAAATTCACAACTTCTATAGCATTTTTTATCCTTCTACAATTTTTAAATTTAAACTATTTTCAGATAAAAACAGATTTAATCTACTAGAAAACCTTCTGTTCACAACTTTTAACTGCTTGAGAAATCAAATTAATTATTCTAAAATTTTCTTCACACTTCACTGCAATAACTCTTTTCAAACTCATAATTACTGAAATAAAAACTTATTGATTACTCAAATTCTTTTTTCCTACACTGTTTACCAATTTAATGGAATCTCATTAACTTTCTAATATTCCTTGTCATATTTTAGCTATAGTTTCTACAAATTCTTCATCTAATATTTTCAGGCCAATTCATTATTATCTATATTCATTTCGTTTTTTAATTAACTCGTAATGTAATTTTATATCTGTGTTTTATACTTTACATATCTTCTTTATTAACAAATCAATCTTTGCATTAATCAACTGCTTAATTTTTATTAACTTATTTTCCTTTCTATATTAAACCAAATCTTTTTATTTGCCGCTCTATCTCACATATATTACTTAATATTAACTATAAATTATTCATGATCATACGATATTTGAGGAGGCAATAAACTCTTACCATCATCTATATTAAATTTTAATTTAATATCCCATTTACTGATTAGACAATTGAAAAGTAGAGAAAAATTGAACCCATTTCATTTACAATATGAGTAGATTTGACATTGAATGTCACAAATGTTATTATATATACTGGTTTTTATTATAATTATTTATGTCATAAAGAAAATTGATTTCATTTTTTTCCGATTTATGTTGAAAAATAATGTGATTGAGATCTTTAATTAAAATTAAACATAGAACACACAGTGGAAGTTTAACATTTTTTAAAATATCAAATATTAATTGATACAATTTAATTATAATAATCATGAATCAATAAATACTGCTTAAAGGTGTTTTTCTGGAGGTTTGTGCTGATGGTATTTTACTTATATTTATATGTTGGAACTATTTCCATCATCTAATATTAAGTATTGAATATCTTTAGAAAAATTTAACTTTATTTAAATATTCCAATTACATGTACTATTACTAATAGTGGAATGTAATTGGAATATTTAAATAAAGTTAATTTTTTTAAATACATTCAATAATTAATATTAAATTATGGAAATAGTCCAACATATAAATACAATTGCTTAAAAATATTTCAAAACATAATGACTTCAATTTGGAGCACATTTCTGACAAGTATGATTTTTTTCAGACTTTTAAAATAGTCAAAAATATATAAAAACATGTTTTTACTTAAGTTTTTGTACAAATAAAATTCATGGATTCTTTTTGTATTGGCAATCTATTATCTTGTATTACAATGTAGCATTATATTGAATGTTATATGAGATATTGCTTGAAACATTATCAAAAAAAACCATTATGAAGTAGCACATTGTGACAGAAATTCTTATGAACAGGTTTTTTTGAACAACAATATAATTATTCAAGTTATTATATACAAATGGATTTAATCATTGTTGAAATTAAAGTATTTATTAATGCATTAAGGTAAAAATGAAAGTAGTTTTAGTAATTTAACTCTATGGTAGCATGATAGAATTCCAGAGTGAAAGATTCCTGAATTAAAACTTAACCTCATACTTAAGATGCTTGAAACCTACATTAACTCTTAAAAAAATTTACCATTAAATATGTTTTAAATAAAGATAATTATTAGAGTATAGATCTTATAAAACAATAATACATTACTCATCATAAGCCAAGATTTCATCAAATTACAATGTATCTGACCAGTTCACATCACCATGAAATTTTTACTATATATTTTTGAATAAATAAATGCTCATGTACTGACTTTTATTAGAGAGTTAGATTGCCTTTGATAGAATAGCTCAGTTGGTAGAGCATTTGCCTTAAATTCGATATTCAAGAATCTAAAGGTGCGAGTTCAGCTTCTAAGCAAATATTGTCACTGTGCATATCGGCCAGCAACACCTGAAGAAGAGTGGAGAATAATACTACTTGAAACATTGTGTTATTATTAACCTGTATTGTCTATTTGCGTGTTATTAGTAACCAGTTGTTTGTATTTGAAAGTTTAAATAAAGTTTAAAATTTTCTATACATTCAACATTCACTCATAAATGATGGAAATAGTCCAGCATATCACATCTTATAATATACCATCATTACAAACATTCAGACAAATACAATAGTCCACTCATATTGATGTCAAATAAACCATGAGCCAAACTAGTGTTGTAATCTATATATTTGGACTATCTGCCTTAAAAAGCAAAAAACAAACCAGAGAAATCAGGAATTTCCTAAATAAGAATATAAATTTTCTAATGTCTGTTATTTTTGACAGAATAACCTAGTTGGTTTAAATGATCTTCAATTTGGTATTCATGAAAATAAATGAAAATGATGCTACTTCAATTCTTATGTGAGTTCTGTGGCTGATCAAGCCAGCAATGTCTGACAAAATAAAAATAATATTACTTGAAATGTTTTGCTGTATTAAAAAGTTTATAAAGTTTGAGTTTTTCTATTAAAATATTACATTTCACATACTAAAATGATATTGTTTTCATTACATTATTTCATATAATTATTAAGTATTTGGTTAGACCAATGTTTAAAATACAAGGAAGTAGAAAATAAATCAATTTTCCACAAGTGTAAATCTTCTGGAGTTATAGATTCTAAAGGTTTGCCATTAAAATCTCTAATTCACTTCCAAAGAGCTGAGAAAATTACTCAGAGAGTGAATAAAGCTTTGTAAAGAGAAAGAATAACTGCTCAAATTTTTAAATATATCTTGCTACCATTAGGAGTATAGAATTTTCGCTAATAAATAAATCAATAGTTTTGAAAACTACAATAACTTTTCAATCAATATGAAAATCATATTCTAAATTATATAAAAATGTAAAAGAAATCGAATGAAAAAACTAGTAAATATATATGAAAAAAAGATTAAAATCCGGTTATCACACAATCTAATATACCTCTAATGCATTAATAGCAACAACTGAAGAAGTCACTTTAAAATGTCTTTAGAAGTAGCTAAATTATATTGAGGATAAAAACAACACTTAAAAGATAGTAATAACAAATCAAACATTGTCCAAGTTAACAGGGAGTTATTAAATCTTTTCAATAAAAAAATCAATAATCATTTATCCTGCTGACAAAGGCAATTGCTATTGTTGAAGTTAATACTACTGATTATGATAGAAAGTGAAAAGTCTCTTTAAAGGGTGGCCAAGAATCTTACATTATCTGCAGTATACAGCTACAAGCTTACTAAGGGAACATCTCAAGCATTTTACTGATTAAGAAAAATAGTAAATTAGCAATATATTTCAGCAAAATTATACATTTTTATGTTATACCTAAAATTCTTAATAAAACCATGTTCAATTGGAATCTACTATTTGTTTAAAAAATTTTCTCATCAAATTTGTCAATCTTTGTACTTGGCATATAAGACACAATGCTTTTTAATTAATATATTGATAATCTTTGATGTAGAAAATTTATTTACATTTTTAATAAAATGAAGGATTGGTTATGAGTCACCTTTAATCAACAATATTTAGATAAAAAAAATTTAAACCCACTACTATAAATTTTACTTCATCTTCATATAACACCTGGCTTTACTGTGTCAATGATACATTTTTATTGCTATTTTTTAAAGCTTTTTTACAAATATTTTTCAATTCCTAAAAAAATTAATATAAAATATATATATAATTTTTAGATGTTATTGTAAAAATTCTATTACTTAGCATAAGCATCAAATCATAACAGAATTAAAAAAAAGATTTTGAAAGAGAATAAAAAAAAGTTTGTTAAAAAATAAAAATCCTAGGATACTTATGAAAAATGGTTATCCACCAGCTATTACGTTTTATTACTTTTCAGCTATGATTAAGAAAACATAAAATAAAATAAAATAAAAATAAAATAAAAAAATTTAGAAGTGCATTCATACATACAACAAATAGCAGAAAAACTAAATAAAATATGTGAGAAATATTAACCTCAACAAAATATAAAACGTAAAATGCTGGGAAATAAAATATTATATGAATGTAAAAGAACAAATATTGGTGAAACCAGGTATCCTATTGAAAAATAATTAAAATGCACAAAATATTGATTAGACACGAAAAAATAAATATATCTAAGTTATAAACTATGCACATATCAATGAATAAATATTTGACTGTGAAAAGATAATAATTTTGTGCAGAAAAGAAAATATAAAAAAAATTAAAAATGTGGAAAGTGCTACATAATAATAAAAGTGATCCCAAAAGTCAATCTAGAGTCGTAATCCAAATTATTCGGCAATTATTTATTAATCTATTTTGTAATAAAAACTGGAGAAATTAGGAGGACCTTCATAGATAAGTACATAACATTTCTACTCTTTATTGTTTTTAAGAGAGTATGGTAGCTATTTAGAGATTAATCTTATATTTAGAATTTATGAATATAAAGATCACTGGTTTAATTTCTATGATAGTTCTGTCAGTGTTCAGATCAACAACACCTAAAGAATAAAATAGAATAATATCACTCAAAACATTATATTATATACTAACCTGTGTGTCGTTTTTAATAGTTGAATGTATTTGAAAAGTTTTAAATAATGTTTGATTTTTTAAAAAAAACATTTAACAATCAAACTATATATATATATAGATAGATAGATAGATAGATAGATAGATAGATAGATAGATAGATAGATAGATAGATAGATAGATAGATAGATAGATAGATAGATAGATAGATAGATAGATAGATAGATAGATAGATAGATAGATAGATAGATAGATAGATAGATAGATAGATAGATAGATAGATAGATAGATAGATAGATAGATAGATAGATAGATAGATAGATAGATAGATAGATAGATAGATAGATAGATAGATAGATAGATAGATAGATAATGATAAAAATAGTAAAAAAATCTTTTCCAATGATTCAATAGTTTAACACTGCCATTAACAGCAAGGTCTAATAATTTAATTGATAATAAATATATTTGTATCAAAAATAATTCTTATATACACCTGGGTCTCATATTATGTGGATTATTTTAATGCAATTTTGAAGTTATGCAATTCATGTTTCTTCTTAATATTTTTCATATTTCACTATATTTATTAGATATCAAGAAATTTAAATTATTAATAACTTATTTTGACTTTAAATACTTTTTTTTTTCAAAATATAATGTTATATTAGTAGTTAACGTGAATATGACCTGAAGCTATATTTAGAATAAATAACCTACTTACACTAATGAGTAAATAACAATAATAGATTTATACTTACATATAAAAATATTGCAATAAATATTCAAAAATTTTAAACTTTTAAAATGTATTTTGTTAGGTATAACAGAAATAAATAATGTAGATTTTTAGAATAAATAACAAAGATTTTATTGATTTTATAAACTGAAAATAATATTTTTAATGATAATGTATAATCTTTTTGTTTTGATTGCGATCCTCATTTTTTCAATATAGAAACAAAATGTAAACATTTAAAATTTATTTCAGTAGTAAAAATCAGTTGTCAACAGAAAACCATTAACACAGCACAAGACTGAAAATGGCAGTAGTTGTGTAAATGGGATGGAGCAGAATATGGTAAAAATTAGAGTGGGGAATAGAAAATAAAGTGGCTAACAAGTTTCTCTGGGCATAATTGCTGAGAGATTCTTGACTTCCATTCAAGAAAAAGCTACATCACATCAATGAATCTGATTTTTTTACCAGTTTACAAACAAACTGCAAATTCGAAAATAGCGATAATGATTAAAATACGTATGAAAAAATGTCAAATTAAATACTGCAGCTAATAAAAAAAGTAAAAAAAGTTTGTCTTGTACCAATTTATTCAAATATTTGATATTTTTTATTAGTCATACTTTATTTCCTTAATTTTTTAATGGAAATTTTAAAATAATTTTTTCTTGTTGCTTTGCTTTTATGCGAATTCCAAAAATTACAGACCCTATCCCCCATTTTTAAGGTAAGTTAAGTCTATTTTTGTGTGATTTTTTTTATGCAGGTTTTCTGTGAAACCTGTCTAACACATAAAATGAGACCCAGGTGTGTATATATATGATCACTATATGGAGCTTGTCAATTGCTCTAATCAAGCTTTTATTTTATAAGTGCTGAAAGAAAAACAATTCAAAATCTCTATCATGGTCCCTATCTTCAGACAAATTGTTTTTGAGCTTGTGGCTCACCTCAGTGGAGTGCTGGAACTTTAGAAACTAGACCTAAATACTAACTCAAAAGTCAGCATTTATAAAACATGTTTCTATCAATTTCAAAGCATGAACTTATCAGTCAGATAAATGTCTTCAAATCCAGTCTTACAATCCGTATAGATATATGAGTCTAAATTCAGCTGTTTCACTATATAGTAATAGCCTCTGCAATATATAACATTGCAAAAACCTTCACAGGTACACTTGTAATAATTAAAACAAGTCATAAATTTGGTAACTTGCTTTTAAGCTTGCATTTTATGATCACTAGATGGAGCTTACCAATAGCTCTAATCAAGCTTTTATTTTATAAGTGGTGAAACTGAGCTGAATTCAGAGTGATATAGCTATCTGGTTTGTAAGGCTGGATTTGAAGACATTTATGTGTCTGATAAGTTCATTCTTTCAAATTGATAGAAATGTGTTTTATAAGTGCTGACTTTTGAGTTTCGTATTTTAGATCTAGTTTCTAGAGTCCCAGTGCTCCACTGAGGAGAGCAATAAGCTTGAAACCAATTGGTCTAGAGATAGGGACCTCAATAGAGATTTTAACTAGAGAGTTCAGCTTACAAATATCTAACACTGTTTTATAATAAAAGTAAAATATAACAGGTTTCAAAATTAAAGAAGTCTCTTTCCAAAGATTTAATATAGATAAACCTCAATTTTTAAATAGATTAATAAACAGTCCTAAGTAAAGAATAAATAAAATTGATAAACATTAAATTATGCATTTATAATGTATAGAAACTTAATTATTTAGTCATGTACTATAAGATATTAAAACTAATTTATTTTCATATCTTAAGCAACATACTTATCAGTATAAAAAATATAAATCTAGTCCTCAAATTAATTGTTTTTGTTTTGTTATGAGAAATAATTTGGGCAGGATTATTGCTCTTAGAAAAGTAGCATTTTATACAATGAATCAATTGAGAGGGAAATAGAAATTATGAAAGCCTGGTAATATATTAATTCTAATAATGTTTTGAATTAGAGATTTAATATGGTACAACTGATTATACTCTGAAATTTTGGCCATTAATTAAATATTTTTTTTTAATTTAACAGTTGATATTAATGAGTTTGGTATACTGCACTAAAGACATGCTCAGATGTTAATTATTTATAGTACTTTTACTCTGTTATATATATATGTGTGTGTGTGTGTGTGTTAATTTTAATATTCTCATGGAAAAATGATAATTTCATACTACTGTTTTTGGTGACTCCATGTAGTAAATGTAGCTGACATTTCAATACAATAACAACTACTTTCCTCAGAGCTTCTTTTTTCCTCAAATCATAAGAATGTGAATTTTAAATACAACTTTTCCACAAAAATTAATATAATATTAATTCTAATATTCTCATGGATAAGTGATGATTTTATACTATTACTTTTAGGATATTCTATGGTCAGTACAATAACAGAGTTTCTTCTTTCTCAAATCATAAGAATGTGTGTTTAAACAAATATTTTTTTCGTAAAGATTCTCATAGATAAATAATTTCCTACTATTATTTTCAGCGGATTCTATGTAATAAAAATAAAATAGCCAAATAGATCACGTTTTAATATAATAATAAGTACTTTCCATGTAGCTGCTTTTTTCTCAAATCATAAGAATTACATTATTTGAAATCATATGTATATAATCAGGATTAAGACTCATACCAACTGTATAATAAATATTTTAAAACACTTTCTAATCCAGTATGAGATAATAATTAGCAAAAAAAACAAAGTTATATCTTTTTGTATCTCATTTATTAATATATGGATTTCTCTAAAAACATTCACTTAAAAAATGAATATTAAAATCAATCAGATATATAAATATGTATCAAATTGATTTCTTGCAATAGTTGCCATGTCTGAGAGAGTTTTCTCAGTTTAAACATTGTCAAAACAATTCAAACAAATGTAAATATGTAAGAATACTTCCATACCATTGTATAATAAATATTTTAAAATATTTTTTAATCCAGCATAATTTCATTATTAGCCTTGACCAATTAACCTTCATTGGCTACTGTTCTTGGCTACTGCTCTAAGTAAAGAATTCTCTAATTAAATAACTATAAAAGATAACTACATACATTAAATATTTCTATATATATATATATGTGTGTGTGTAGATATATACTGAAAGGAATCAGTCTGATATTTTTTCTGTTGCTCAATGACTATATTAGTATGAAACACAGTCTTAAAATCATTGAAAAATAATCTGGTTGATATATATATAAATTGATGTCTGTATTTTTTCAAATTAATACATGTAAACTTGTAAATAAATATTAAAAAATATAGTAATTCAAAATTTAAATTTATATATATATATAAACATCACTTAAGAGCACTTTTGACTATCCTTGTAGACATTGTCAACTAATACTTTGAAATGTCAATGTTCCCATAATTTTATGATCTTAATGTTTGTTGCCTGCCTATTGATTAAGTCTTTCTTGTATTTATATATTAATATAGCTTCCTTGATTTTTCTTTTATTATTATTATTTTCAGTTTGCAATATTTTTACATTCTTAATGTTTGCTGCCTGACTATTAATGAAGTCTATAATTTCTTTCAGTTTGAAATATTTTAATGTAAATATATTGCAAAGTGAAAGAAATAATAATAAAAGAAAAATCAAGGTAGCTATGTTAATATATAAATACAAGCAAGAATTAATCAAAAGGCAGGAGAAAATGTTAAGATCATGAAATTATGGGAAGGTTGATCTTTCAAAGTATTAGTTGACAAAGACTATGAGGATAATTGAAAGCACTCCTAAGTGATGTTTATATAATTACTGTATTTTTTAATATTGAAATATTAAAGAGACCTACTGGTTTAAATAGGGCTGACAAACCGCAATGTTTTCCAGCTATATGGAAACTTCTCATTTTATCTGTGTCTTCTAATATTAACTTAAAATTAATAGGTAAAAACACTGAGCAAAATCAACATTTTGATAAGCCTCATATTTTGAATGCTGAACTACTCCAAATTGAATCTCATTTCTCATCTGGCACTCAGTCATGAGATCTAATGATTTTTCTTTCAAAAGTTAACCTTGACAAAGGTGGATGTTAATTCATCGAAATATCAGTATGTAATGGAAAATAACACTTTCTTATTTTATCCACCCATCTCACATGTGTTCTCTTTCTGGGTCTTTTACAATCTCTTGTAATCCAGTTTAAAATTTCAATTGTCCGTATGTTATCATCTCTTCTAACAATATGTCCAGCCCAACTCCACTTCAGTCTTTTAATTTTTTCAATGAGGTCAGTAACACCTGTTTGTTCTCTTATCCATACATTGCATTTTCGATCTCTTCTTGTTATTCCCAACATGCATCTCTCCATACTTCTTTGAGTGGTTTGAAGTCTCTGTATTGCTCTTCTATTAAGTGTCCAAGTCTCAGGATCCATAAGTAAGAACAGGCAAGACACATTTATTAAAAACCTTCCTTTTCAAACACATAGGCATATTTCTTTTTAGTATCAAGTTATTTTTACCAAAAGCACTCCAACCAAGTTTAATTCTATGATTAATTTCATCCATTATATTTCCATCTGTATTAATCATCTGACCAAGGTATTTGTAACTGTTAACTTCTTCTAACTCATCATAATCAATCTTTATTTTCATATTTTGAGAAATTCTATTAAACATTACTTTAGTCTTTTTAACATTTATCTTTGGTCCTACTTTCCTACTTTCATCTGATAACTCCTGCAACATTTCCTGTAGCTCTAAAGCATTATTTGCAAAAGCAACTACATCATCTGAAAAATCTAAATGACTTAAATAATCTCCATTTACTTTCACTCCTTTAGCTTCCCATTTTAATCCACAAAATACTTCTTGCAGCACTGCTGTAAAAAATTTTGGAGATAAGAAGTCACCCTGTCTTACACCCTTTTCAATGTTGATTTTCCTACTGTCATTATGTAATCTAATTGTTGTTGTTGCATTTTTATAAATATTCTTCAAAATATGACAATATCCTGGATCTACACCTTGATTATATAGTAATGAAGAACAAGTGTCTCCTATACATATTATATCTTCCGAATTGCCCAGAATTTTGAATGAGGAAGTGAGACATGCAATTAAATTTATGAAGAAAGGGAAAGCGCCAGGTAATGATGGAATTGTAATTGATATATTAAAAAAAGCAGGTGAAGAAATAGAATTTTTTTTAGCAAATTTATATAGCAAATGTCTAAATGATAAAGATGTGCCAGATGATTGGAAGAATGCAGTATTAATATTAATATTTAAAAAGGGTGATAAAGAATATATTAGAAATTACAGACCTATCAGTCTTTTATCAGTTTTATACAAAATTTTTACTAAGATAATTACAACTCGTCTAAAGAAAACACTGGATTTCCACCAACCAAGAGAACAAGCTGGATTTAAATATGGTTTTAGTACAGTAGATCATATCCAGGTATTGAGAGAAATTATAGAAAGGACAAATGAATATGAGTTGCCATTATGCTTAGGATTTGTAGACTATGAAAAGGCATTTGATTCTATAAACATTTCTTCAGTGATATATATATATATATATATATATATATATCACTATATATATGTTTGATATATATATATATCTATGACTATATATATATATATATATATATATAGTCATAGAATAAAAAGTTATTTGGGCAGCATTTAAAAAAAAGATTTTGATGAAATAATCTTTATTATCATCCTTAAAGTTAGGATGCCATTTGTAACAGATTGATTATGACAATTCATGATAGAGTGTTTCTATTTAATTATGCTCCACAAATTGCATGCTATTTTTAACAGAATAAATATATGTGTATGCTACTCTCTGTTATAAGTCCACTAGTATGAACAGCATTTGTAACAGATCAAAAGTGTGCTATGGAAAATAATAACTTTAAAATAGCCTAAATAATATATAAGCCAGTCATTGATCACCCAATGTAACAGAATAAAAATAAGCCCTAAAATTGGACATCATTTTAACTAAATAAAATGTAAATCAAAGAAAAATAATCATAATTTTACCATGCCCATGAACAATAGTATCATTCTTAATAAAATGATTATAATAAATTAAGCTTAATGAACACCAATCAATAAATAATTATTCAATCCTTAATATAACCCTTTATCTAATCATATATCTGATTGTCAATTATATCAAAACAAAACAGTAATGACAATCTTTATTATAGCATCATGAACTCAAATAACAGTTTGAATAAGTAGAAAACAAAGAAAATTATTGTTTCAAATACCCTAAATACAACCCTTACTTAAAATAAATTAAAATTAAACCAAAAACAGTGTCTCAAAAAATAATATATGCTTAAGGTATATTTCAATTACAATCAAATGAAAACAATGATAAATCATTCAACAACTAAATTGTAATATATCTAACAAATCAAACATTGCTTGCTCTGTAGAGAATTACTTAAACTTTTGAAAAAAAGACCCTTTTGTTTTAGAACTCAAACTCTGGTTGGTATAATAGCATAAAATTAAAAATTTAAGTGATGCATATGAGATATTGGAGAACATTGTTCTATAGGGATAAAATTGATAAACTATATTAAAAAGTAATTAAATGTTAGCCATGTGACAAATCAGAAAATTGAATTTTCATCCAAAAATGTTTAGCTCTCTAGTTTGTTACACATACTAATCAATCACTCAAGGCCTGATTGGCTGCCAATGCATTGTGATAATGTTATGCTCTAAATGCAGTCTGTTTGGCTCTTATATATATATAAGTCATGATTTTTAATAGTTTTATCAAGATAAAATATGTTATTATGTAAAATAGTATGATAGACTGTTTAATAAATAGCCTACTGCAAAACTAAAACATTACCCATAGCTCTTTATAGGAAATCAGTGAAGACAGAACAGGGAAGAAAATTAAGCCAATTCCCATTCTTATTTTAATCTTTGGCTATGAATAGTTAGATAGCTATATAATAATCAATGGAAGATGATTATACACGTTGAATATGAGACAACTATCTGAAAGAAAACTCATAAGACCTTTGAAAAGAATTGTATCCCGAAGTTCACTCAGTTTGAAGTCATACAGTAGATCATAGATAAATATTACAGAACGATGAAACAATTTTTTTTTCAATTTTGTTAATATTAGATAAGAATCACTCAAATTTATATAATTCGTTTTCTCTTTATATCTTTTAAGCATAACATAGTTAAAATGATTTAAAAACGGTATGATTTCAGAAATATTAAGTGCAAACATCTCTTTAAAAAAATTAATAAATAAAATGTTACAAGTATTATATTATTAATTATTAAAAAACAGTTGACATTAATTAAAAATCAATAGAGTATTTTTTTTAATACTTCAAAAACAAAAAATGAAAAATAAAAATAAAAAAATGACAATTCCAAAATTGTAGAGAACACAATTTTAGACTGATGGATAGTACGCTCCTAGGCTATATTATCTATAATCAATAACAAACCCTTTCAGAGCTGTTAGAAAACAAAAACTTAATAATCAATTCAATGACAAAAATCAGTTATTTTTAATATATGTGCAACATTGCCTGCGGTTAAAAATTCACAGAAATTTCTGTTGATTACAAATAATTCTGTTTACGTTAGACAAAAATTTAGTTTAGATATATCTTAAAATTGATTTCACTTTCAGATTTATGTACAATATTTTTAAAGTTTTTAAATAAATAATATTCAAAGTTTAATTATAATATTAAATATAAAATTAAAAATAAATAATATAGTTAACATTTAAAATGTTAAATAATATTTAAATATATATATATAATTGGAATGTTTTATTAAAATTACATAAATTTAAAAATTACATTTTTAATAAAATGATTCCAATTGTAAATAAAGTATTTTAGATACAATCTCATACAAGCATTAAAAACAATCATATATTATCTCCTTTTCTAAAGTATGTTTAATTATTTAAGCTATCTAAAAAAATGTCAAATCTCAAAAACAATCTGAAATGATTTTGCTTTACTATCTTGAATATTAATGTTTCCAGATTCTATATAATTAAATAAAATTGGAAGATTTAACAAAAATCATAGGAGAATATATATGATAGAATACCTCCAGTGTTTTAATATATATATAATATTTTAGATTAAGACATATCACTATATAATATATACTTTTAAAACACTCTCTAACCTAGCACAAGACAATAATTGACAAAAATAGAGCAGCAATTTATCTTTTGTCTCATTTGTTAATATAGAGATTTGCCTAAAACACCAGTTAGAAAGATTCACTATTTAAATATTTAAGTCAATCATGCAATATATGTAAATATATTTCAGATTGACTTCTTCCAATTATTAATTTTTAATTATCTTATGTTAAGTTAAAGAGTAGTTTTAAAATATTTATTATACAGTGATGCAAGTTGTAATCTCAAATATTATATATTAAAACATTGAAAATATTATATTACATATTTTCATTTGTTTGACTCATTGTTGACAATGTTTAAATTAACAAAACTCTTAGGCTTGACAATGATTGAAAGAAATCACTTTGAAACATATATAGATAAATTAATTGATTTAAACATTCACTCTTTCTAATCAAAGTGGTTTTGGCAAACTTCTATATTAATAAATGAGACACAGGGAAAGATGGCTAATCTATTTTTGTTAATTATTGTCTTAAGTTAGGTTAGAAAGTATTTTAAAAATATTTGTTGTACAGTAATATGAATCTTAATTTCAAATACTATATATACCTAATATTCTCCTACCTATTAAAATAGCTTTTCTGGGTTTAAGTCCATTTAATAATTTAGGTTTGAAATAAAAAAGAGCTTTTACTTCATTAAAAAAATCAATAATTGAACAATTATAGGTTAATGGAGAAAACTTATTTTACCTCAAAAAAATTGTCAATTAGTAGAATATTCTGATAACATTTAAAGATGAATGTTATCTTTGTTTGCATGGTTATAATTTGCTTATATATATTCTTTATTATAATAACAATCTATGAAAATATTTAAATCAACATATACATCTCATGGAAAAGTTTAAATATTATTTTCAGAATTTCAAAAAAGTGCTATCCTTTTACAATCTCACACTTACAAAAAAAATAACTCTCAGGGTTTAAATATATTTAACAATGAAATAAGCTATTATAGGTTAATGGAGAAAACTTGTTTAGTCTTAGGATAATTATTAATTCATTGTAATTGAGAATTTCCTGACAACATCAAAAGGCAAAAGTTATCTCTATTTACATGGATATAATTTCCTTATTTCTATTTTTATTATAACATTCTATGAATATATATATATATTACAATGATTGTGCTATTTAGAAAAAAGTAGAGTTAGAAAGGTTAATCAAGTTAAAAATGTCCATGAAAATTAGTGGAATAAATCATGGCAATAAACACAGAAAAAAATTATATAATAAAAGATTGAAGATGTGAATATAAGAAATTTAATATGTTATCAAATAGTAATAATGCATATTAAAAATGACTTAAGATTTTTAAATTGAGAATGAAATAAAATAATTTCATTGCATTGATGAATGGTGATAATTAATATAGAGCATAAAGAGTATGTGGCTCTAATGCTTTCTATTGCTAATTTTTAACAGCAATCAATGTTATAAAATATGACATTATAAAATAAAAACTGCATCACTCAGACATATACATCTATGGAAATTATTCACATTTATATAAAATTATAAAAGATTTTATAGACTACTAAATTATTTAATTTATATATTAATGTATTATTTAAATAGGCATAATAATTAATTGTCTTATCAAATAAATTGATTAATGTAATTGGTTGGTACTTGTTGGTTGATAACTGTTAGTTAAGAGAAATTTCCATTCAAATTCAAAAGAAATAATTAGATATTATGAAACATTGAGTAAATATGACTATAACAAGGGAATCTGTTTTAATTTTTATCAATAGAACAAAATTAAACCAGCATTAGAAATCATAAGTTAAAATTATTTTAAAATTTTTTTCACTCTATGCATATTGTATAAAAATAAATGAGTAATAAATTGAAAGGTTCATGTGCGCCTACTGTTGTGTCTCAGACAGTCAATCAGATGTTAAACAGCAGTTCTAAGAGTGATCAGGCCTTGACACATGACAGAGATTTAGATAAAAAAAGGATAATACCACCCTTCTCTTTACTTAACTGTTATACATCTGATTGGCTGTCTGAGAAACAACAGTAGGCGCATGTGAAAGACTAGCAACCTTTCAATTTATTACTAATTTAATAATAAAAATGAATGCTAAATGCAAATATTAATTAAGTCACTCATCTTCTAATTAAAAATTTAATCACTGGTGGACTATTAGACATAAAGTCTAAAAAACTCATTTACCAGCTTACCATCTGTTTCATATGATGAAATGTAACCAGATATTACAGTCCATTTACAAGCAGAAAAGTTATGAATCAATAGAATTCAACAAAATTACTGATATCTATTTTCTGATATGAAGACAATCAAAACTTGTGTTCACAAAAATTACTAACATTAGATTGTTGTAGTAAAGGAAACCAATATATGTAAAGAAAACAATCAAAACTTGAAGTTTATATTGCAAAAAAATTTGCTTTTGTACCATGCATAGCATTACTAAACAATAATAAGTACACAGTTAAATAATGTTAAAAGCTTGATTTAAATTATACTTATTAAAATAATAATTATAATTCATTAAAATATTTTCAATATGATAGAATTAATTTTGATAATAAAAGAGATAATCAGCGAACACTTCATTATTTTTTCCTTCTGAAAATTTTACAATATTTTTGTTACTTTTACTTATTCATATTTTTCTGCATATGAAATGCTTAAAAAGTTAAATTTATTCATTAATAACATATTTCATTTAATTATTGTACATAATTAATAGGTTATTTAAAAGAGTTTTGCAGTTCATATATAGGTCTTTGAAAAGATATTCCTCCTCTTATATGACATTAAATAAGATAGTGAATCCAACCTGAGATATGCACAGATATGAATACTATCTAACATAAAAAATGACTAATTTCCATTTTTGATGAAGGTGATTTATGTAAATATACATGTATGGAAAATGATTTTGTACTTTAAATTTCTTTGTCATTTTTTGAAATTTATGATTGTTAAAGTATCATTTTAAAATTTAATAGTAATAGTTATATCACTTTTATTATTTTTTTCTAAACTTAACTGCATCATAGTCATTCTATTTACATACATGAGTAAATCGCAGTTAATGTAGCAAGTGAAAACAAATATTTAAGGAATAATACATAGGCAAATTAGTTCTTTTATGAAGGTGACACAGAGAGACATGTTCAAAACAAAAAATTCTGATTTGCAATGATGAATATTATTATTTATAGTTCAACTATTGATGAAAAAAAATAATTAATTCATAAGTATTACTTCATTGAGATCATATTTTCAGTCATCAAAATCTAAATTCAGGATGGTGGGTGTCATAGAAGTTATACTAACACTAATATAGATGAATGAAGATTTTTCATGCTATGAATGTGTGACACATTTATACCTATTATCATTATTGGTAAAGTCAACATCCATTACATAATAGTTGCTTGACAACATAAAAAATTATCAATATATCACATTAACTACCTTAATTAATGTTTGAATTCATCCATCACAATATTTATATATATTATAAGAAAATGATATAACTAGCAATAAAGAATAAAATTAACTTAAGCAAACCAATTATACTTTTGCTTAGATACAAAAAAAGCTAAAACTAGTTTAACAAATACATTTGCATTATATAGTCATGAAAAGAAAATTGGATATAATTTTGATTTTGATATTGTTAAAACGATGTGTGAAGAAAGAAAAGATTGAAAGTTAAAGATGCTTTGTTTATTATGCAAAATGAACATATAATGAATCAGAGAACAAATAGTGTTCAATTAAACAAAAAAATGGATTTTAAAAGTTTTAAATAAAAAATATAGTTTTTTTTTCCTTGCTTGTTTTTGATAACCATGATTTTGATGCTAATGCATCAAAATTATTCTTGGTTTATTAAATTATAAATATGCGACTTTTTTTTTTCGCATTAAATAGTGAAGCTATAATTTTACACTAATTTATAATAGGTTTGCTTAGCGCTTTCGAGATTTCATGTTCGAATCTCATACTCATAGCTTTGTAAATAAAGATTTTATGATTTATGCAAATGGGTTTGAATTTTTAATTAGTCCATTGTTTAGAGAGAGCAAAACATGCCACTCTTCTATTAATGGCATTGATGTCATTTGCTATATATAAAGCTTCCTTAACTTTTCTTTTGGCGTCATTTTTTTCTGTACAAATTATTTGGGCAGAACTAAGTTCAAATACATGGCCCGTAGCTGCTTGGTAGTCCCGGAATACTGAAGATCCTTCATTTTTATTTTTAACCCTATTGTAAACATACCTATGTTGGTAAATTCTTGTGTTCACATTAGAATATAGAATTTTCTGAGAAAACAAATCTATTTTATTTCATTTTTTAAGTATACTTCATTCCTATAGAAATATTTTAGATGTGATGTCAGTTCATTATGGCAAGATCAATTTATTTTAAACAATATCGTGTTGAGAGGAGCTTTTTACCTGTAAAAATTTATATACAACTTTTGAAAAGAAAATATGGTAAAATTATAAATTGGTGTTTTATACACATTAAAAAAAAAGGCAATTACTAAAATTAATTATTATTTCACACTGATTTTCTTTTATTTATATATATATATCTTTTTGTGTACAATTTGAATACAGCATGCAGTACAAATATTTTTTTAATTAATGTAATAATTAATTATACAATAATCCCCAATCAATATTAAAATTATTGTTAAACAAATGTGGAAACACAGCTGCATTAAAACTGTATTTTCCTTTGCTTAAAATGGCAGTGGAAACATTTCTTTTTTTTATGTTTAAATTTGAAAAATAAACATATGGCATAAAAAAAAATTTTTTTTTTCTTTGTTACAGTATTTTTATATTATTTATAATGATGTCAGAGATTCAAGCTATTATTTATCTATATATTGTAACAGTAATATTTGTATTTTCATGCAACAAAATCCCGAGTTCTGGCAAATTATACCAAGGCTGATCTAGATGAAGGTTTGAAACCTCAAATCTGATTGCACCTCAGCTCCTCCACCAACACTCCATCACTTACTCCCCTATGAATGACATATATGAGGCTACACTCAGAATTTCTTAGTTTGTGTGCCAGAAGTAGCAGAGGGTGGAGCAAGAGATTCGGGGAATATTAACTAAATTACTATTATCTTATACACACACAGACACATTTATGGAAAGGCTAAATAATGCATATAATAATAATTAATACTATATTAGGAGTAGATTTTGATGAGATTTGGTAATGAACTACACATGAGATGTTTATGAGTTTTGAAGTATTTAATTATGATTATATAAGATAATAAAAATATATAAGTGCATTGGGGGTGTACATACACAGGTCTTTTTAGCGATGAGAACATTTCAATACAAGTTAGAGAACAGAGTCTCATCTATTATGCACTTTAAAAAGTTTACTATAATTTTATTCTTTATTACAAATTTCTTCATTATTATAAGTCTTACTCTTGATTACAAGTTTATTCTGCAGTCTCTAATCATGCCTTAATTACAGTATGCCATCTCTACTAGGTTCTCTAATAGCTAAATCATACAAGAATGATAACAGATATAAATAATCTACTAACATTATGTAATGAGCAGTCAATGTGCTCTTTATGCAGATCACATAACATAAGCTAGGTTTGAGGTAAATCAAATCAATGCTGAACAATTACTATTATGGAGGGCAAACTGGCAATTCATAACTTCCTAGACTATGGTGCTACATAAATAAGAGATGCAGCCCAAATGTGACGTTACTCATGGGATTTAGTACCAAATACTTCATTCCCATGGACTGTACAACTATATCAATCTGGACCCTCACTGTACAACTATATCAATCTGGACCCTCATGTTCCAGTTCTAAAAGAGTGAGCTGTCTGAACTAAGAATAATAGGGTGGTCTTTAAAACTAAAGCCCATTTTAATAAAATATAATAGCAAAGCATATACTGCAATTATGTGCTTTATAAGAACACATTCATAATGCTTTCTAAAATATCAAAATTAAAATTAAAGCACTAAATCAATCATTTCATTTTGCGAAACTACTATCCACCTATTCGTAAATTAGCATACTTAAATTATGCTAAAAAAGAGTAATTACGAGTGATGTAGTTTACTCAGTAATCTGTATAGTTTGTAAGAATGACTAAGGGAGAGTAAAGCATATTTGAGACTTAAAATTAATTCATTACTTATAATATGCTTTAAAATATCATTCTCTAATACTTAACTAAATAGATATTTTAATAAGCAAAACTAAATTAAATAATAAGCTAAGATGTAGTAGCTTTAATATATATATATATATGAGTAGGGTTTTCAGACCAGAGATTTATAAGATGTGCTAATCAACAATATAAATTATTTATGTGAGAGCATCTAATCAACTCTCCAAAATTATTATTATTATCAATCTCCACTCTGAATGACATAACATAAATAAATAAATTAACAAATATCTAACTTAGAAAATAGACATGACCACAGATTAGAAGAAACAGATAAATAATAATAACTGATTACAGTTATTATGCTAAGAAAATTATCAATTATAAGATTTATTAAGCAGGCAAGGTCTTATAACAATTATTATTACAAATAATTTACATAATTTGCTTTAAAAATGAGTTTACTGATTATTAGAAAAATAAAGTTACATTATAATTTAAAAATTATTAATAATTTGAATGTTCATTTTAGCTAGCTTTAGAAATTAATTTAAAGTTTAATTTAATAATTTTATAGAGCTCTGCAGAAGAATTACTGATCTTTTGTTAGCTGAGTCACTTGATGTTGATGCTCTTCATTAGGCTGGCTTGTGATGTCTTCTGTACAGGCTGTGGGTTCAAACTCCATCTCCATCATGAACCAATTCCAGAAGAAAGGCAGTGGTTGCTCTAGCCAAAAGTTTTCATAGTAAAAAATTAATGAGTGAACCCTGTTTACTGAATTTTGGTGTTTTTTATCAAGTCTTTCTCACCCCCCCACTCCCCTCACAATCAATAAAGAGATTTATGATTTTTCATTTCCAATTTTTGAATTTTAATAGCGTACATTAATTTTAGTAAAGACAAAAGATCCAGCTGTAATTTTTGACAAGCAGGACATAGTTAATGATTTTGTCTTTGTTTTTGAACATTAATTTTAAAATATCTTTTAAATTTTGTTTCTCGGATTACCATTTAATCAAAAGTAATTCTGAGAAATCTATAACCTTTGTCTTTTTTAGAAAAAGAGATTTAAGCCATCAACATTCCATTATATACATAAGACAGACACCCAGAATTTAAGAATTATATGCCAAAACCAATGATTTTTTAAATTAAATAATTTAAAATAATTTTGAAATATAATTTAAAAAATCTGTAGTGTTTATTAAATCTATTACATTACAGTTTTCTTTGTATATATATAGGTGTACTCCTACATATACAACGATGTTCACAACTTAAATTAACTTCATTAAATTTAAATTAACAAATAAAAATTATGCATAAAATTATAAATGCATATACATCAGATGCATATAAGCATTAACATAACTATTAGAGGTGTACAGGTACAAGTACATGCACATACATGTAAATGTATGCTCTTACAGATTAAAACAACCTATTGTAAGCTTATAAATGTGAACTGGGAGGGTTTGAACTGGGAAAAAGATACTACTATATCATATAGTAGATGAAACAGAATGATAGACAAAGAATACTGTTTCAATATATATATATGCATGTGCAATATTGTACCTAACTGAAGTTTCCCTTAGTTCCAAAAGGAGCCAAAGGTTATCTTAGCTTAACCTTTTGGTTTGAAATTGTCTGATTTAAAAAAATAATAATGATAAAAATGAAAATTAAATTAGTTAATGACTAAACTAGGATAATCTTGAATTGATTGTAATCATTATTGTATTATGGAATTATGTCTAAGTATTTGAAAAAGGTATATGAGTTAGGTTGGTAAGAAATGCTAAATAATAATTTGAATTCTAAAAAAAAGAAAGATATCAGAAATAGTTGTCAGTTTGTAAGTAATATTAAATGTATTCTAAAATAACTATCATATAGTCTATTCTAAGGTTTAAAGAATAATAATAAGATATTATTATTAAGTTGGAATAATTAAGTAATAAATTTTTTAAAAAAAATGATATATAAGTTTTTATTTAAAAATAAGAATATTTGTTGTTAGTTTTTGTAGCTTAACATTCAGTTATAAAAATTATTTAGATTAAATATTCATTAACATTCTATTGTTGTAATTCTAAAAATAATTTTAAACAACTAATGTAACGTCAAACGTATGTGAGAATGTGCATGCATTGACATGGAAAACATAAGAATAAAAAAATAATTTAATTCCAATATTATTTAAAATAAATAAATAAAACAAATGTGTGGATGTAATTATTTCAATGAAATATTTATGGGTTTAATAAAGGGTATAATTTTAAATTTTATGTTTATTACTATTGGGTTATAAAATATCATTAAAAAAATTTTTTGTTGTATAATATTTGTTAGTAATAAAATTTTGACTTTCCAACTGAAGGTTACATGGTATAAGAAAATTATATTGATTATGTCAGTAGATTGATTTCACAGCTGATTTGTTGTAATATTAAAATTTAATAAAAAATAGTTTTTATTGGTTTTTTAATTAATCTGTAGGGGGTGAAAAATTGTGAGATAAACGGAGATCTAATGGGTCATTCAGTTGCTGATCTGTTTTAAATATATGTGTAGCTGAATCTTAATAGTAATTTAATAAAAAGTAATTTTTAAAACTTTATATTTTCTAAAAAAAAAATAAAAGTATGTTTTTAAAACCATTATTTTAAATCGTCCAGTAATGACAGTGGGCTGAGAAGAAAAGGTAATCCATTTTTCCTGACAATTTTTCATTCCAGTTGAGGCATTAAAATTTACGGTAAAATGTTTGCAGAAAAAAATACAGCGTCTCATATTTCATTTATTTTTTATCTATTTATTTTTCTTTATTTAGAAGTAAAACTTAAATAATATATTAAGTATTGTTATGGCTAAAGACTTTATTGCACTAAAATATAGTATGTCTCCTATTAAATTAAAAATACACGTGAAGAAGAAATTAAAAAAAAAAAAAGACATTCAAACATTTTAAAATATTAAAATGGAAATGCATTAGCATCTTTATGAATTAAAAGTGATATTAAATTTAATACTGCATTATTAATAAATGCTATATACATGTAAATATGCTCTTAAAAGAATAATATTTAAGAAGAAAATATGTATTTTAAAATGCTAATTCTCGTTTATACCAGTAATATGAAAAGAATTTGTTTGGAAGTAAAACTTTAAATGAATTTAAAAATATTATTAATGAACTTGTCTCTGTCAAATACGTAATGTTTTGTTAAGTAACTTTATGACCGTTGATCTTAGTTCATAAAACAAGGAGCGTCCTTAATTATAAACAAAGTCTACTCTTATGTTTTAAAAATAAATAAAAGGAAATTTGTTTAAAAAAAAAAAAGAAATTTTTTAAATATTAAGAAACGTTTTTTAAAAAAATAGCTCTATTTTAAAAAAATGTATTTATCTAAAGAAGAACATTGAAAGTTAATTAAATAGATATATTATAATTATTCCGCGCGTTTGAACCTAGGATTATAAATATAAAAAAACATGTACTCAGCTGAAGAATTTATTGTTTTCAATGCCGGCTTATTTTACTCATACTTATGCTTATTATACTTATGCTACTCAGTTGAATAAATTATTTTCCAGTGCCAACTTATGTTTATGCTTACGATGTTTTATTATTTTAATATTTAAAATTATCTTTGAAGATAAAAGAAAGTGAACGTGTTTATATAAAAAACTACTGAACATTTTCATTTGGAAATGATTGCCATATATATAAATGTATTAGTTGAAGCTTCAAATTTAAATAGATATCTTAACCTGGATAAATTGTCTGCACATTATGAAATGGAAAAATCATCACAGAGCCGGAATATGAACTTAAGTTAATGTATTTTTTTTTTTTATTGTTTGTTTTATTGGTTAAAAAAAAAAGAATGAAACCATAAAAATATTTATGCTATTAAATTTTTATGTAATACTATTTGCATAAATATACAGGTAAACTAGGGTTATAATTTTAAAATGAAATAGGTTTATTTGAATGAGCAAATGTTTCTTACCATTCTTAAGTAGATTTAGTTTATTTACCAAGCATTACATTAGCTAGTTTCTATTTAATAATTTTATTATAGAGATTTAAATATCACAGTCTTATTTTCATATAAATGGGATGTTTTACTCAATTTTATTTTAAAGTTACTAAAGAAGTTTATCAGAGAATATCCATTCATTTGTTTTATGAATGTTATATTAGTAATAGTTACAAATATTTTATATTCATCGAGAAGTAAATACTCTTGCATTTAATTTACAATTTTAAAAGTCCACTAGTTACTATATTTTTAGCATTTAATATTTTGCTATGTGTGCATTGTGCCTTGCCTAGAATTTTATATGCATTTAAGTTTAAAGTATTTTCTACAGTAGTCAGTTGACACATAGTTTGCTTTGTTGGTTCGAATATTGGATATACGTTTTGTATTTTATAAATTTCTTGGAAATAACTTAGTCAGTTTAAGTAAAGTATATATCTTGCTATTAGTTATAATTTGTTAGCCTCAAGAATTAGGCTTAGTTCATAATTTTTGAATATGTTTATGGAGACGAGAGTATCCTCCATCTTTATTGTAATGTAATTCCATGATTTGATAGTGCTAGTCCCCAAAAGAGGGTTATTATATTGTATTTTTCAGTGATGATAATCACATTTATAAGCAGTGAAAATCCCATGAGAGAGGATTATGCTTCTCTGGTGGGTGTTCCTGTTCCCAGATGTACTGAAGATAAATACCAGACATCTTTGTTTTGCCTCAAGGTTAGGTATTTTTTGAAGCCACCATATTCTTTTCCAGCTCTGAGGAGCCTAGTATCTTTATATTTTTGCCTATCATTCATGATGACTTAATGCTAATTCCACCACAGTAGGTGATGTTACATTTGTTTTAGATTTGTGATGACAAGATATGCTTGTTTGAGGAAATATATTTTTTCAGGTAGTTGTAGCTAATTTAAGGCTCATAGGTATATCAATGTTTGAATTGTGTTGCTATGATAGTTTTATCACACACAAGCTAACCAACAATAAGTTATATTTATTTTAAAGTATATTAAATATGCATATGGTATAAGTGGCAATTCACACATAATAATTTAATATTTTCATCCAGAGTTTCGCCACTGGATTTATAAGTCTGTTATATTATTAATTTTATAACATTGAGTGAATAATTTTATGTGGACTAAATGTATTTTAAAAAAAAGTATAACTAATCTCTGATGAATGAATGTCCCATACACATAACTTAGTTTTATTTTAAAATTAGCTTAGCCTAATTTAAAAATATATCATTAGTTTAATATTAGTTATGTCAGTGTAAACAATTGTAATTTTCAAAAATATATGCTTTTCCAATTTAGCATTTGTTAAGTTGAGGAGTATAAAATTAAGCTTAGGGTTTTCAATATAAACATAGTTCTGTGTGTTATTCTGATTTGTAGATAACACAATAATGTTATTAATTAGTTCAAATAATTATATAAAATCTTTGTGTGATATTGGCATTGTTTGTATTCCACTATATTTATAAGCATTTCTTCTCATTATTAATAAATCAAATTATTATTATTTCAAAAGTTTTGTTTGTTTGTTTGTTTTACTTTTATATGAAAATATATTATTGTCTTGGGTTCCAAGTTCACAAAGTCTTAAATTTTAAAGTTAATGAATCTTCAATTCAGAAATTTACAAGTAGATTCTAAGTTAATTAAATACAATTAATACTGTCTTGAAAATTTAAAAGCTATGTTAAAATAAATAATTCTCATATGGATTCATAAATACAGATAATTGCATTATAGCAGATACACAATTAAATACTTAGTTAAAAGTTTATTTTTTTTTTAAATTATCAGTATATCTTTCAGATTAAATATGCAATATCAGATTAACAATATTAGTACTTCAGAGTAATATTTTAATTAATATTATTTTAAAAAGCTGCACATTATCTTATCTTATATTTATTGGACATCATCTATCATCATCTTAAATCTGATATATTTAAAGAATTCTAATCCATCTGCATTTGAGGTCTTTAGTGGTTGTCTATGAGTATGGGAAGGCATTAAAAGTACCCTTGCTCTTTTCTTTTCTCAAGTAATATCTTAGATAATAGGCCATTATTAGTTAAATTTAAATTGATTCATTAAATTGTTTGAATTAATATTTGTTTTGTTTATTATTTTAAGATTAAACATATTATAATTATTTTATGGTCAGCTAAGATGTCACTTATTTATGTATTAATCACAGTAATTCTTTATTAGGCAACTTAACTTAAACTGTAATTTTATACAAGAGTTTTAGTTTAGAAATCCCTGAGATCATTTACTCTTGTTGTTTTATTAAAGATAATTTAGTAATATAATCTTTTAATTAAGGTATCTATTTTTTTTTATTCAGAGTATGTGTGATCTATTGATAGGACTAATATGGTAACTATTAATTAGTGTTTTTAAATTTTACATTTTGTATGGTTTAGTAGTAGATTATAAATAGGCTGTAGTAGGTATAGTTCATCAGTATTGGATTTGATATTTATTTGATTATACATCTCTGGATCATCATCTCTTTTCTTTAAATTTATTGTAACCCCACTGAGCCAAGTCATTTAGAGTCTCTAATTTATAGTTCATTTATATTATATTTCATATCATTCCAATTCTATTCCATTTCTTTTCATCTCTCTTTCTCATATCTTTCTATCATCTCATTTCATTTTCATCATTTATCTTGATCATTTCATATTTCTCTCTCTCCTTTATTCCATTTCTTTTCATGTCATTTCTATTTCTTTTCATCTCTCATTTCTCATATCTTTTTATCATCTCAGCCATTTAAAACATTCTTTTCTTATATCTTTCTATCATTTCATTTCATTTCTCTCTCCTTTATTTCATCTTCTTCTTACATCTTTTCATTTCATATCTTCTATCATCTCATTTCATTTCTCTCTCTCCTTCATTCTACTTTCTTCTTATCTCTCTCTCTTTTTATTAGGTTATAATTAGCTGCTCTCATATCATTTTTATCATTTATCTTTATTATTACTTCTCTTTTATTCCATTTTCTTCTTATTTCTCTATCTCTCTCTCTCTTCATTTTATAAGGTTACAAAAATCATAATGTTATACCCACTTGCTGTAAAATTGTGTTTCACAAGAACAATTATAATGTTAGTAAAATTCTAAGGAAAACTAGCAATATTATTTTAAACTCTTTTATTAAAGAAACTCGGAAAAATTTAGACAAAATTGATAAAGTATTGCTACATTTACGTTTATTCCTTAGTAATAAAATACATCCTTTACTGTGGACTAGTTTTGATCGTATTGCAAGTTTTAGATCGTTTAAAGATTCGGAATTTGTAACAGCAAAGCAAAAGAAAAAATTGCAAATGCTAATTAGAACACAATCCCCAAACATTATGTATCCAAATCAAAAAACCGTTTATAATTTATCTAGAAAAGCCCTCTCTACAGATGAAATTTCGGTTTTAGAAAAAGGTTTCAATTTTGCTTTAACACCTTCCCAGATACCTTTTGAGAAAATTGTTTGTAATGTTGAATCAGCTCTCGATAAAATTGATTCTGCATTGGCTGATTTGGCTAGAGCTGAGATTTGTAATATTTTTAAAAAAGCTAAGCTTCCTAAAAATAATATTTCAAAGAAAGAAAGACAAGCATTAAATAATATAAAATCAGACAAATCAATTGTTGTACTTCCAGCTGATAAAGGTAATGCCACAGTTGTAATGGATCGTGACATTTACCATAATAAAATTTTAGATCTGCTTAATGATAAAACTTATAAACTATCAAAAAGAGATCATACTACGTATTTGGAAAAAACAACAAAAGCTATTATTAATAAATCACCTATTGAAACAGAGATAAAAAATAAAATAATCCCTCGTGAAAAATCTTGTGTCTGTCCAAAATTTTATGGACTTCCAAAAATTCACAAATCAGATACCCCCCTTCATCCAATAGTAAGTGCAATAGGTTCTCCAACTCATATTTTAGCCAGATACTTATCAGATTTCATTAAACCTACAATCCCATCTATTAAATCATATATTAAAAACTCTTTTCATTTTATTTCTGTTTTAAAAAGTTTAAAAATTAATGCTAATGACATTCTGGTCAGTTTTGATGTCGTGTCTTTGTTTACAAACATTCCAATTGATGAAGCTTTAAATATAATCTCACAACATTGCAATTTACCAGACCATATTATTGCTTTAATTAAACATTGTCTCTTAAATACATATTTTGTATACAATGGACAGCATTACAGACAAGTTTTTTGGTACTCCTATGGGCTCACCTATCTCAGGAGTAATAGCTGATTTATTCATGGAATATATAGAAACTCGTGCTTTAGAATCATCATCTTTAAAACCTCTCATTTGGCTCAGATACATAGATGACACTTTTGTCATATGGCAACATGGAAAAAATAAATTAGATGATTTTTTCTTACATTTAAATAATATGCATCCTCATATTAAATTTACAATGGAGACAGTCTGATGGAAAACTCCCTTTTCTTGATGTTCTAGTCACCAGAACACCAAATAGTTTATCTTTTTCTATTTACAGAAAGAATACATACACAGACAGATATTTGCATTTCCATTCTCATCATCACCGAACTCAGATAGTTTCTGTAGCCAAATCTCTTTTAAATAGAGCAATTAACCTTTCAGATGAGACACATCTGAAAGAAAAAATAAATCATATTAATAGTGTTTTATTAGCAAATTACAAATTTATAAAAAAAAAGCCTTATTTCAAGCCCTAAATAGACAAAATAAGAAACAAAAAGATGATAAATCAGCTATTAGAATTTGTGTTCCATATGTAAAAGGAACTACAGACAGTATCGGACATATATTAAAACGCTATAATATAGATACAGCATTTTCTGTTCATCAAAATATCAGCAATATAATAACCAAGCCTAAGGATTCAATCCCTCTTGAATCTCATGGTGTCTATCAAATCTCATATAAAAATTGTAAAGCTTCTTACATAGGTATGAGTAATCATCGCATCAGTGTTAGGAGAGATGAGCATGCTAATGCAGTTAAACAACACTCATCATCAGCAGCACTCTCACTCCATACTATAGATTCAGGTCATAAAATTGATTTTTCTAGTACCAGGATCATATCCAGATGTGATAATCTCTACCAATGCAAAATTAGAGAAGCCATTAAGATACTTAAAAGGCCAGATTGTATCAATAAGTGAGATGATACATGCAAACTTCCTCCTATTTGGAAAGATTTTTTTAAAAAACATTCCTAAATTTAACATTTTTTGCTATTGGTGGAATTTTAACATTTTATTCAAATCAGTGATTGTAGCGCCTCTACAACCGTCTTTATACCTTTTATAACTTTGTGGATGGCTTGTGTGACCAAGTCGAAATGTCAGTATATTAATATTAAAAGATTTTAACATGGCTGAACCCACAAAATATGTATTTTGTATATTTAACCCATGCAAATGTTCGTTTTAACATATATGTATGTGTGTATATATATATATATAAACATTACAAGCATAAAGCTAAACTAGTCAGTATAAAATCAAAACTACCCCAAATCCAAAATTAAACCAGACCAGCATAAAAATAATATTGAAACACAACCTAAGGTTTCTCTGCTGCAAGCAGACTTCTCAAGTATAAAGAACTATAAAAACTACACAATATATATAATATTAAAAACTACCCACAAATCCATTCACTTCCCATACACCCTTAATATTAAAATTGTGTGTAGAAATAGTAAATTGTTTGGAAATAAGAAAATTGCTTGGAAAATGGGTGTTACATTGAATAATTTATTAAATAATACAAAAGAAGTTTTTGATAGAAAGACTATTCCTGGTGTAGTATATTTTATTCTTGTATATTTTGTAAGAAGGTTTACATAGGTCAGAGTAGTTGGAGTTTAAATGAAAGAATAAAGGTTCATAAAAGTAGAATTAAAAATAGATATCTTAGTTCTGCTTTGTATGTCCATGAAAAAGATACAGGCCACACTATTGATTTTGATGAAGCTAAGGTTGTCTTCTTTGAGAGAAATGAAATCAAAAGAAGAATTAAAGAGTCTTTATTATTGAAAATTTATTATTCTGAAGCAATTAACTTATTTAAGAGTTCTTTTAATTTTAAGGGTAGATGGGAAGTGAATGGATATGTGGGTAGTTTTTAATACTATATATATTGTGTAGTTTTTGTAGTTCTTTACACTTGAGAAGTCTGCTTGTAGTAGTAAAACCTTAGGTTGTGTTTTAATATTATTTTTATGCTGGTCTGGTTTAATTTTGGATTTGGGGTAGTTTTGATTTTGATATATATATATATATATATATATATATATATATATATATATATATATATATCATTGAAACTAGGCCAGTTGGACAATACCAATATCAATAACCATCAACTATCTTAATATGTTTTCATGGCGACGTCCTTTCAACATATAAAATTGCACATAATTTATTATATGAATATATATAAATAGTGATAGCATCTAAAGACAGATACAATATTACTCATAAGCATTATATATATATATATATTGTAACAAACGGGGTTCGAATACAATCGTATGTAATATATTACTAATTGCGAGTGTTAATGTTGAGCGACTATATACGAAAAGATATATATGTAAATAGTCATTCGAACCCTGTTACAAAGAGTGTGAATGTTAGGTGGGTATGCTTATATAAATATATTTGTATATGTGAGTATAAAATGTGTGTGTGTATTAACGGTGATGGTTCCAAGCAATTATATACGGAGCTGTACAAGTTGTAATTGATTATTCGTATATATTTTATCCGTTAAAATTTTTCTTTAAGTCTGGTTAATAATATTGTCGGTAACACATGTTTTCTTTTGCTAATTAATCTTTTGAACATATGAAGATAGAAATAGAAATAAATCAGTTGCTGTAGGCAGTTTAGTAATAACTGGCATCAAGAAGTCCGAAAACGGGTCAGGTGGGTATCTTTGGAAAACAATAGAAGAATGGGACAGTGGCATAGGGATATTGGAAGAAAATTTTACAAAGTTAAAGAGTGAAAACAAAAGAACTTTTTTGTGGGCTCGAGAGGAGATAAAAGAAAAAAGAAGAGACGCGGCTAGGACTGCAGATTGTGTGGACATATAAATTTTCTTAAGAAGTTTATTAATATTTCTCACCCAAAATGTCGGGGTAATTCAATAGTGTTAGTTTCGTTAACCGATCCAGTGGACAGTTGTCGTAGAACTCATCTGAAGTGGACCTACGAACTTCGCTATACAAAAAAAAAGAGTTCTTGTTTCATCAAGAGTAATGGCGATGAAAGATCTATGAAATTGGACCCTTTCATAAAGCGAGTGAATCATCTACTCCACCTCCAGAATAAGCTATTCGATATACCATATTGGAACTACTTGCCATCCGTTATATCAACCAGACCAGTATTCGTGGAGAATTATAAATGTGGACTTGTCTTTGACCATGTGAACAGTCGACGGTACTTAAGGTAAATTGACATTTACACTAAATATGTGTTCAATGAATGTGTCTTGGTAAAGAAACTAGTGTTACCTCAATATTAATGCTATAATAAATCTCTTTTAAATTAAATAAAGTAACAACATTAAATAAACAGCTCTGATGTATAATTGCATTATTTTGATGCGTATATGAATTATATAGGTGTGTATCAGAGTAAATGGGCTGTGTGCTTGAATATTGGTATATTTATATGCGTAAATAAATGAGATTTTATTGGTATTAAGTATGGTAATAAATAGAGTAAATTGTATGATAACATTCGGGTTGAGTTATTAGATTTATAACGGATAAATTATCGGACAGAATAGATAGGCACATAAGACTTAGTTGGGTAGTGTTTAGCTTTGTTCTCTAGTTAGACTATAGTCCCCAAACCCTGAGATTGAGCTGGTACGGATGCGCTACCATAAAGAGATATATATATATCCGAACCCTTATTTACGTTTTCGATGAGATAATTCTTATCCATGTGTAAGATTGGTGCATGAGATAGAACCAGACCATGCTCACAAATATCCTCATTCGAAGCTATGGGTAGAAGCGTACAATGGCGATGTAAATTATAATGGGTAGTATTATAATATATATAAACAAATAAATAAGTCATCCTCCCCAGGCCAACAATTAAGAAAATTCTAAAGTTGAATTATTAATCAAGAATAGAATGAATTCACCTATTCATGGAACTCTGATATTTATAAGAATACTTCCATCAACATTGTTGGAAATTATAAGTGAAATTAATTTATCAACCAGATGAAATATGGTACTTCAGACTTTTTAAACTCATAATCATTTATGCAAGGCTGGAGAGAAAATCTCTCTTTTAAAAGATTGATTGTGATAATTAAATAAGATTTAATATGTAAACTTTAAATTAAGCATAGCTCAGTGTATATGAAAACAAAACAAATGAATCATTCTCCATCAGGCTATGAATTAAAAGCACTGTAAATGTTGAAGAAAGAATCAAGAATAGAATGAATCCACATATTAGTGGAGCTCTTGTATATATATAATCTTTTAATAGAAATTTTTATTTATTTAATAATTTATTTAGAAAGTTGTGATATTTTAAGCTTTCACCTATAAAATTAATCCAGTTGCATCTATAAGCTTTATCAAATCTAGGTAGTGAATTATAAACATTTCATCTCTGATTTTACTCTTTTTGTTCTATGTTAATTTGAAATAAAGCATCATGATTTTTTTCTACTTTGTTTGTAATAGCACTATGAAATGGTATTATACTGCTCCGATATTTAACTATAATTTGCATGGTAATCTATAGGTAATTCCTATGATTAGTACTTTATCATTTTATCTTCCACATTTATTTGAAGTTTTTCAGTTGCTACTTCATCAGTTTTATTCTAAACTTCATTTACTGCATTAATTTTAGGTTCTTCAATACTATTTACATGACTTTTAAATTATATATTTCTGCTGTCAAGTTTGTCTTCTTTTCTGATATCTCCATTATTTTAGAATCTGAAGTCTTATTGATATTTTGATGTTGCTCAAATTCATAGCAGTATATATTTTCTCATCTTTATCTTTTTTCCCTTTTCCTAGTGTTTCTTATCTTTTATAGTCTCTTTCCCTAAGATTATTTTTTTATGATGTTTTCTGTGATTATTACCTTCTTCTTTCTTTTTTGTTTAGTATTTTCTTTCCAAAATATTTGATAAATAATTGATAATAAGCATTTATTATTTCTCTATCTAAACCGTTTTAAGGGGATTGTTTAATTTTTATTTGAAATTATATTAGTTTAATATCTTCTATCAGATAAATGTTTGAAATAGTTTACTGGATTATCAACTTTTTATTATATCTGCTTTGCATTATTTTATTGCTAAATCATTCATCTAACTATCTCACCATGACATTTTATTTTTATTTAAAATTATCTTTTAGGGGTTTTTGCATATTTTTTCTCTTTAATTTAATACTTTTATATTTTAACATGCTTTGCATTGTCCCTAATGACTATTATCTTATAGTTCAGCAATTTATTTTAATGTTAAATCTTCACTTTAAATTACACATCAATAAATTGTACTTGTTTATTAAAAATAAAAGTTTATAAATTTAAAAATATTTGAACTTTGCAAATATATAAAAAAAATTGTAAACTGAAATATATAATTAGAATAACTTTTTTCTTATTAGATAATTACTAAATTGCCAATAAAAATAAATTAATGAATAAAATAGATTTTAATTGAATTTTATTTCTAAAACTTAAATGATATATTGTTAAGTCATCAAGAAGCAATGAAATTCTGTTCTAAGATTTAATAACAAATTATTAGAAACTCTTCTGCTACAATGTACATAAGGTGAGGCCAATTATATTTTTTTTTTATTACTAATGTTACTGTACTTTTTGTCTTGTCTTTTTAAAAATGAAACATTTTCAAATAAAATCTAAATATAAACATGAACATTTTTGTTTTTAAATAAATACTATACAAACATTTTCAAAAAAATATTTAAATAATTTATAAAAAAATATACAATTTCTCTACATGAAAAACAAGCAAGTGCTTGCAAGTAATCTTGCAAGTGCTTTTGAAGCCTGAGAGCAAAGAATCTACTAATCAGTGACATTGTTAGGTAATTGATATTAGTTTCTTTGCATAATACTGATGTCTTCAGTTTTTTAAGCTAATAAATCATATATATTTTAAGTCTAGTTGAATGCAAAATAGGTCAAATAGTACAATACATAGCTCTAATAGAGTGAAGGAAAGCCAACAATGATGGCAGAACTCTCAATATTCCATGACAGAGCACAATTGAGATTATTTATATAAATGCTGCTTTTTATTTTCTATTCTCCAATTATACACATAATAATCAATTGTGATCAATTATAAAATTACTTGATTAGCTTTCATATTTTAGCTAATTATTTTATTAAAAATACTTTGTGGCTTTTCTTTTCCTCCTAGGTATAAATAATATCAGATTGTCACTTACAATGAGCCATTAAATATATAAAATAAGTAATAGTAAAAGTAAAGACTTGAGTAAAAGCACATGTTT